>CAJPVJ010001748.1:0-10359 GCA_905397405.1 Oppiella nova | reverse complement strand
CAAACACAGTATAAGATATGCGATAATAATCATACAAATTATGATAATATCACTAATTCTGTGGATAAATATGATTGCGATTTCGATATGAATTGTGACCAAAAATACTATTCATTAGAATTAGAAGACATTGAATACACCGCAAGAAATGACAGCAAAATTAGAATTGAATACAAATTACGACAAGAATTTCACTACAAATCTGAGAAAAAGTATTCATTCGTTGACTTCCTGTCAAACATCGGAGGACTCATTGGTTTGTGGTTTGGGGTGTCTTTCATAGATACCAGTGCTCTCATTAGACTCATTTTAAATCGCATAAAATTAATTGCATTGTATATTATTTATTCAAAATTATACAAAAATCAAATTATAAAAAAGTTGATCGAAAATGTTATCGTATTTATTAAAAATATATTAAAATACAAATGGCGTAACATATTTACATTATTGACCATACCAGTGATTATATATCAAGTACATTTGTTATTATATGAATACTTGCGTTACCCTACACAAATATCAGTTGTACTTATCAATTATAAAACTGCAACCAATAAATATACCTTTCAATCACTTCCAGCTATTACTATATGCTATGAAAGTGTATTCGAGAATATTTTATTTGACCCTGATGTTAGGAAATATTTTGAGCTTAATATATTAAATAACTCAGAATGCTCAGATTATTACCATAATTTTCGTGATTATTTAGATAAGTACAACAAAATTAATTTTAATATTACAACAACTGATACTTATATTAAACGTTTAATTACAGAGTATTACATAAAATGTCCACCATTGTTTACAGGTATAATACTTACTGGATACATTTTCTAAGATTAAATCATAGATTTTATAATATTTCATTGGCATTTTAAAAATTTCTGTCACTTTGAAAATTAAGTTAAGGGGTAATTTATTTTAATCTAACTAAATTCTAATATATAATAATTTTAACAAAATGATTTACTTAATTTAACAAACATTTTTGTCTATCTGAATATTTTAGATGTACTGGAAGTAAATGTGAATTTAGGAATCAAACAACTAATTAATTATAAGAAATATATACACAAATATGTTGATGTCAATAATTATAGTGATTATTATGATAAACTCGCAAAAATAAATAACAACGAATATTTAGAACGATCCATTTTGTTTGACCTTGATGTTTTCTCATCGTTGATAACTTGTGCAATGGAAATATGTTCTAAGCAATGTAATTTTGGGATAGTTAACACTGAGATAAAACTTATTTCACCCTTTGGATTGTGCCAGACGTATTTTTTCAATGATAGTAATAATAACAAGTACAAAGGATTTTCAAAGAATATTAATTTTATTGATAATAATTTTGCTGGAAATCCTATTAGAAACAAGATTAATTATTTTATATTAAAATTTATACTCCATTCACCAAATCGATTGCCTGACATATATGATGATGTCATTCAATTCAAGGATTCATTGGATCCACAATTTATAACAACACAAATAATTCGCTACGATTTCAATCGTTTACCGAAACCATACGACACTCAATGTTACGACTATAAGGAAAACGAAACCCAATTTAATTGTCTCAACAAATGCTATGAAACTGAATATCGGAATCATTTTCAATGTATTCCCAGAAATAATAGTTTACTAACCGTTCGGTTATACGACAAGTATATTGAGCCAAATGTTAGTTTTTGTAATAATTATAACGTTAATAACAATCATGACGTTAAGAGACGATTTAGTAAGTTATGCAAAAGTCGATGTCCTGTACAATGTTTGGATAGTTTATACTTAACTAACATAATTCATAAATCAGGAGATCTTACACAATTTATATTTCGATTTAATGATGATTATTATATATCGATTAAATATTCGGAAACATTTACATTTATGGCAATAATCATAAGTATAGCCAATATTATGAGCCTATGGCACGGGATTAGTTTTATTAGTGTTATAAACAGTTTATTTGCATATATTAACAAATATGTAAATATATCTACAATTATACAAAAATGTGGTAGTTATTTTGAAACAAATTTCAATCATTCATTTTTGATAAAGGTCAGTATTATATTTATATAAAATTATAATATAATGTATAATATATTGTGTATATGTTAATTAATTCACATTTATCAATCAATCTAATAGTTAAAGCGCATAAATACAATAATATTGTCGACAATACTTATCCACCAGTTATACGACATATCTCTGCATTACTTCAGCTATGAATACGCCGTCAGAATCGACAATATTATTGTATCACCAGTTATACGACATATCTCTGCATTACTTCAGCTATGAATACGCCGTCAGAATCGACACGAAATCATACGAAACCGATAATAACTACCCGTTTATATCGCTTATCATAACACGTGATAAATCTTCGTGGAATTTATTCGATCGTAAAACATGTAATTTAATAATTAATGACTATTCCTATTTCAATGCAACGCCACAAATGTTACTTATTAAACCGTTCCAGGACAATTATTTTAGAGATTATTGGATCGAACCATTTGGTCAGCAAAAAATTAATATCAATAATTTGTCATTAGTTGATAGCTATTTGCACAATTCAGAGCATGGTTACAAAACGTATGCCAAAACTATTTATTTGGGCGATGTGATAAATGAGCATGTTGGAAAGCGTTATTCAAGATACTTAGCGCGTATATTAAAGTCCTTTGATCTTTATACAGTTATGATAATTAATTTTCATTCAGCGATTTATTCATATAATGACAAAGACGAATCCTTTATAATAATATTTATTGGCTTTAATCAGACAATTATTTTGTCGAAAACTATATTTCAATCGTTACGTAAACCTCACGGAAACTGTAGTTCATATGACGGCTCGCGTGCCGGCGATCGACCCTTCCGTGCCGTTAGTCACGGGAATTGTATGCGACGGTGTGTTCGCTATTATTACCGTAAAGTAGATAAAACTAATTCAAGAGGATGTCAGTCGTTGTTAATTGATAACTATTTACATGATTTAGATTTTTACGAAAATATATCTCAAATTTCGTGTTTTTATTTACATTTAGTAAAACCTATTCTCGACACAAATTTAACAATTACTGCGAAATGTGCGAAATATTGTCCGAAAGACTGTTTGAGAGTTGAGTACAAGTCTCGAGTCGTGTCGAGTGATTCATATATTGGTAACGATTTGTGGCATAACTCAAGTTATGAGAATAGGATAACAGAGAAGTCATTGGTTTGGGAGTGGAGTCAACCCGTGTTTGTCTATCGGGAGGAACCGTTGCTGTCGTTTACCGACTATATGTCATATACTGGAGGACTGTTTGGTCTGTGGTTTGGCACTAATGGCAAAGACTTTATCATTTGGTTAACACATAAAATGCGTTTCGTATGGATATGGGTTAAAAATAAATACCACCAATACTTTCCTGACAATCACGTGCATGTTATCCCACATATTTAAATCTAATAAATTTAAAATTGGTAATTTTTATTAGATATTTATTTATACTAGTGCAGTGTATAAGTTTCTTTATCAAGTATTTTATGCTCTAATATCTCATTATTTATAAGAATTAAAATGAATCAATTTGTAAATCTATATATCTACATATCACTAAAATAAAGTGCTCGTTTAATAAACCAAATATCTAATATGTACGGTTCATATTAATTTAAATATTAATTTCAAAAATTTGGGATTAAATGTGCGATAACTGGATAACTGGAAATATGCCATTCATAACGGGAAACATCAAATTACATTAAATATATCTTAATATTTAATGTTTAGTACTGTACATCATATAATGAGTTGTCAACTATGTTCGTGTAGAAGCGTTTATTTCAAAACTATCTAGTTTATAAATAATTTGAAAATATAGTTTTTTTGTATTTACATTATCTTGTGTTACTCCAATGGACAGACACCTACCTAAAAGGGACTGGTAAATATTGTGCGATAGTACATAAATCATAATCTAATTAGTGTGTTGAATAGAGCTTAAGATATGGTTTTAAACATCATTTTAAATTTTTCAAATACCACTACAAATAAATGCGCTAGAGCAGTTCAAACTTTCCATATTCCCATTGATAGATGCCATTGAAAACGGTTAAAACCATATCTTAGGCTCCATTCAACACACTGATAGATTTTCGCTAAGTCTTATAGTTTCACCTCTACACAATGCATACCTTTCCTCCCGGTGCTACAAATTGGCAAAATATTTGAATTTTTATATGATAGCGAATTAAATTCTTTACATTCTTCATATCATAACTTACAGTATCAGTGTATTTGCAACACGAGCCTTAAACCTATTGGTAGTTTAAATAACACACATAAAAATTGGGACTCACCCAAAAGGCCTAAAACCGAAAAGGCCTAAACTTGAATAACTAACTGACCAATGGACATTTGACTTAATTTAGTTTAGGATGGGGTAAGTTAGGTTGAGACGCGTCTTTTCCACTAATCAAATTAAAAATATATCCACTGGTCAGTTAGTTATTTGTGTTAGGCCTTTTGGGGTAGAACCTAAAAATTAATGATTTAAGTAATATATTAATATTTAATGTAATATTGTACTGTATATATTACCGTACTTTACAGTATTAATTTTTGTAATATTATTTAACTTGTTTCGCAATACAATTTAATTACGCTGGTAATGTAATAAATAATAAAGTGATGAAATAATTATTTTGTAACTAAATTAATTAGTTTTTCAATGTGAAAAAATGAAGGTGACCGCTGTAGTTTAGTTTTATAAAAGTTTTATCTATTGTTTAAGGTAAATCTATTACAAAAATAAAATCATCATTTATAGTTTGGATTTTTTAAAATTATCATAAATTTAAAACAGAATTAGATCTGAGTGTTTTATTTTAGATGTTTATAATTGCAATAAAAATGTTAATAATATCAGCAAAAACAGTATATACTATAAAGTCGTATGTGTTATGTTTGATGGGATGTGTGTATCAAACGTATAAAATAAGTGAACTATACTTCGGATACCAAACCACTACTAATGTCCGCTACGAGTCACCCAATAATGAAATCGCTCATAATGCATTTACAATATGCATGTCAAAATTTTTACAAATTAAACCTGATATCTTGAGCCTTCTCATTAAAAATGAAAATCAAACTGGTAAGATTTCAAGTTTCACTTAAATGATCTAATTTTATGTCTAAATTTTTATTAGAAAACGTAATTGATTATATTAATAAACTTTCAATTGGAGCTCAATTTGATTTATTAGTAGCACCGGAACATTTTTATTATAGTACTATATATAATGAGATGGATAACTTGACACACTTAACAAATAGCTATTTTAACGAGTCTATTGATTATCATTATCGGTGCGCTACTATTTATCCTAATTTACATAAAATCGATAATGAAAATTTATTATTATTACAAATTGTTATAAACATGCAAAGTTTATCAAATAATGAACATCCCGAATTTGTTAAAGTTTTCGTGCACTCAAAACATCGACGTATCAGTAATAGTCTAATAACATCGGGAAATCATAAAAAGTTACAAGTCAAAATTGATCAACGATTAGACTTGGTTTACAGGCAAACGATTGTTAAATATAACCTTGGTGAAAAGCTTAATAACCTTAATTGTATCGATGATGGTATGGATAGAATGGAATGCATAGCGCGATGTAGGGAGAGGTTACACGCGTTACATAGAAAAAACAAATTCACCAAGCCCTATTATCAATTATTTCATAAACCCACCATGAAATATGACCTATATAATATAACATTTGATTTGACAACAAATGATAATTATTTCGGTGAATGTCATACGGAGTGCAAGAATAGGGTGGATTGTATTCAATACTATTATAGTGTTGACACGAGTCCCGAAAAAACTTATATTAGTTTTTATCAAATTTATATTCACCAACAGTTGGACCAAATAGTCGTATACGAGATATCACTGAAAATGTCTTTCGAGGAGTACTTGAGCCTAACGGCGAGTATTATAAGCCTGTGGTTTGGTTTTAGTATCATATTACTCACAGAATTTATCAGGGTCACTTTTGTCAAGTTTAACGAGAAACACATTTTCAACGAATTTATTAACACATTTAATAGACATTATAATATTTGTGTCAATATTAAGTATTATATACTAAACCGAAACAATCGAATTTTTATAATAAGGAACTAGTTACTATTATTAATATGATAATATATGTTTATTTATTTGTGGATAAATAATTAAGTTTATAAATTATATGAGCTGGGGACAATCATAGTAACGTTAGCTTTTTATATTTATTATATCTAATTATTAATTTTATCCAAAAGTCAATTATTCATCAAATATACATAGGTTTAAGCTAAACGAGTAGTACTATGACTTATCTGGTTCAAATATTACTGGATTTTAAAGTATTAATAAAAATATCTAACGTTACTATGATTGTCCCCAGCTCATATAGTATTTTGTATTTGGATAATATAACTTAAAGATAACTAACATTTTTTATTTATTAACAGTATTGCATAGTTTAAAAATTAATTATAAGCTCACGGGTACCCTGGTGAGACAGGATTTTAAGTAATATCAGTTTAATAGCTTTGTAGTACAATTGTAATAAACAATGTAATATTACTGAATTAATAATTACTAGTATAGTTTAAATTTAAGAAAATTATCATGAATTTAAAATAGAACAAAAACTGAGTGTTTAATCAAGGTTGCAAATGTAATTAAGTTAAATCATAATAAATTTGAAAATAATATCATTGAAAACCGTGTATAATATAGTATTGTATGTGTTATGTTTGTCTGGATGTGTGTATGAAACGTATAAAATAAGTGAACTATACTTCGGATACCAAACCACTACTAAAATCCGATACGAGTCACCTATTAATGAAAATGCTCATACTGCATTTACAATATGTGTGGCTAAAGTTTACCAAGTTAAACCTGATCTCCTAAAGCTTCTCAGTGAAAATATAAATCAAAATGGTAAGATTTTAAAATATTTCATAATTTTTAACGTAAAACCAATTTTATAAATCATATGAGTTGGTGAATAATCTTTCAATTGGTGCTCAATTTGATATATTATTAAAACCGGAATAATTTTATTACAGCAATATATAATGATAAAGGTTCTCGGACAATCCTAACATATTTCAATGAGTCAATTGATAATTATTATCGATGTGTTATTATTAATCCTAATATACATAATGAAGGTGTATTTGCATTGCAAATTTTTATAAACATGCAAGATCAAACAAATATTCAACAACAAATATTTGTTAAAATTTTCATGCACACAAAACATAGACATATTAGTGATAGTCTAATAACATCGGGAAATCATAAAAAGTTACAGGTCAAAATTAATCAGCGATTAGATTTGGTCTACAGGCAAACAATTGTTAAATATAACCTTGGTGACAAGCTTAATAACCTCAATTGTATCAATGATGGTATGGATACAAAGGAATGTATGGCACACTGTTGGGAAAGGCTACATGAGTTGCATAGAGAAAATAATTTCACCATCCTATATTTTGGATTATATTATAAAACCGCCATGCGACATATGAAATATGACCTACATAATATGACATTTGCTTTGGAAAAAAATGTTGATTATTTCCGTTAATGTCATATGCAGTGCAAATATAGGGTGGACTGTATTCAATACTATTATACTGTTGACACGAGCCCCGAGATATCTGTAACTAATTTTTATCAAATTTATATTTTCCAACAGTTGGACAAAATATTCGTATACGAGATATCACTGAAAATGTGCTTCGAGGAGTACTTGAGTCTAACGGCGAGTATTATAAGCCTATGGCTTGACTTCTCTATTGTTATATTCACACATTTTATCAAGGATATTTTTATTAAATTTAAAATTATGAATTCAATTAAAAATTTCTTCAACATTGGCAACATTAACATTAATAATTACAGCACGGTCAAGTATTATATTAGACAAGGGAAACATAAAGTTTTCATAAATCCAAATAACAATATTGCAGTTAATGGGCTTCAAAATCGATTTTAAGATAATGTATCATAACAATGTATTTACAATTTGAAATAAATATTCAGCAACGATTTATAATGTAATTTTTGAAAATTGTATTGCATTTACAACATTGAAATCACAACCAAAATGTAGCTTTTATATTAGGCTTTCATTTAATATGATATGAGCTGGGGACAATCATAGTAACGTTAGATATTTTTATTAATACTTTAAAATCCAGTAATATTTTAACCTGATAAGTCATAGTACTACTCGTTTAGCTTAAACCTATGTATATTTTTATGAATAATTGACTTTTGGATAAAATTAATAATTAGATATAATAAATATAAAAAAGCTAACTTTACTATGATTGTCCCCAGCTCATATTTTCTCAATGTTAGAAAATATTCAAATATAATAGGAAACAAGTTAAGTCGATATATACCAATTTATTTGATCATAATTATCACGCGTATAATTAGTGAACTATAATTATTTTCACATTTATAATTATGCTTTTTTTATTGAAAATAACATATTGTTATTCACGATTGTAATGCATGATAATTATAATTTGTTTGTGTTTTGTATTGCATTAATTAGTCAGGATAACTGATTATTTTTAGAAATAAAATAATTTTTCCTAATTATATTAATTATAATTATTAAGCAATAATTATGAAATATTCTTTGAACTAAAATAAAACATGCAAATTAAATATTGAAACAAAACACAATATTCTAAATATTAAAAATTTCTATCATGATATATAATATTTTAACTCATTGTTTAAGTAAGATATATTATATAAATTTATAAGAATTATGAAAATAATTTCATTAAAAATGTTTTACACTATTATGTCGTATATGCTATGTTTGATGGGATGTGTGTATCAAACGTATAAAATAAGTGAACTATACTTCGGATACCAAACCACTACTAATGTCCGGTTTGTATCGCCCGATAATAATGTAGCACATACCTCATTTACATTATGTTGGTCAAAATTTGATCATGTTAAGCCTCATATTATCGATGATTTAACCAAAAATATACCTCAATCAGGTATTTTGTAATTGTTTATAATATAATAATAAATTTAATTATTTTTATACAGTTTTAACAACAACTATATTATATAACGAATTTAATAAATTACCAATTCAGTCTCAATTCGATACTTTAATGCGACCTGATCAATATTTATTAACTTATCTTCATGGTGATAAAGGCAGCTATATTATTTTAACAGATAAATATTACCATGAATCTATTAGTGCATTTTACCGTTGTATAACAATTAAACCTAATCACAATAATTTTACTAATGAAAATTTATTTTCCATTCAAATATTAATTAACATGGGCAATCCTACAAATGAAACAAATATGAATGTGCCACAATTTATGAAAACATATGTTCATTCTAACTATAGACGTATTAGTAGCATGGAAATAAGCTTGGTGAATTTTAAATCATATCAAATGAAACGCAATCACAGAGTAATAGTATTATATAGACAATCTATTGTTAAGTACGACCTTGGTGAAAAACTTAATAACCTACATTGCATTGATGATGGCATGGATAGGTCCGAATGTATATCAAGGTGCAGGGAACGGTTACATTATCTAAAAACTAATTCCACCTATTTAAATTTTTTATTGTTTGATAAGGGTAATAATAGGTTTTCTATTAACGAATCAAAAAATTTAAAATTTGAAAATAATGAAAATGTCGAATATTTTAATAAATGTACAGTAAAATGTAAAAATAGGATTGACTGCACTCAATATTATTATACATTGTACGACACGAGTGATGATTTGTTTTTAGATAATTTGTATCAAGTTAATATTTTCATACCATTTGAGAAAACATTGGTATACGAGATATCACTGAAAATGTCTTTCGAGGAGTACTTGAGTCTAACGGCGAGTATTATAAGCCTATGGTTTGGGTTCAGTATTATTATGTTCACACAATTATTACGCCAAATGGTTGTAAATCTTAATTTTAAAAAATATTTCCAAAAAATCTTCAATTTATTTCATATTAATAATAATATTAATTTCAATAATTTGGAATTAAATGTGAGATATTATATTCATAACGGGAAACATCAAATTACATTAAATACAACTTAATGTTTAATACTGTAAAGCATTGAGTTCCAGAAGTAAAAATCACCTAAATGTAGGGATGATAAACTAATAGTCTAATCACCTATACTTGATAAACTTATAAATTTTTAAGAGCCTTAGTTATTTATGTCATAATAAACTTAATAGACATT
>CAJPVJ010001747.1:2308-15190 GCA_905397405.1 Oppiella nova | reverse complement strand
GGAATTGGGGGAAATGATTAAACTCAACAGTTTGTCGGTTAGTTGGACACAAATATTACAATTTTCAATACAGTATATTATATACAATACAAAACACATTTTATAATTATTCAATATTTTCAGTTTAATGTTATATAGTTGTCTAAAATGCATTTCTCATCCTTCATTAGAAATATATTGATTCATTATAAAATATGTTATAAATCATAATTAAATCTAGAAAAGGGCACAATTAGTGGCCACATATGCTTTGTGCGGATTTTCAAACTTTGGTTCAATTGGTATACAATTGGGAGGATTGGGATCAATGGCACCCGAAAGGAAATCTGACCTTTCACAAATGGCACTCAGATCTATGATCGCCGGATCTATTGCTTGCTTTATGACCGCTTGCATCGCCGGGCTATTAGTTACTGATAGCCAATGCAATCAATGTTAACACACATACTGATAGACATATAGTGAGACAAAACTTTATAAAAGTTTGAATGATTTGACTTTGAATTTATTAGATTTTTATTGACGAAAAAATTAGGCTTAGCATACATTTATAGACTTCTCTACAATTCGTAAATATTATAACCTATTCATAAAAATACAGACACATTGAATATATAATGTCATTAATTTCATACATTATTTATTAATTATGCGAAACGAGACTTTAATTAAGCAAAACCTCAACTCTCGATAACTATGTCATTAAGGCATTGATGTTAAACATATATCATTGATCGACTGATTAAACATTTAGTCAAAGAATGAAATTAATATAAAAACAATAACTGTTATCAAAATTGCTTGTATAATAAAATTGTTTAAAATAAAAAATAAATCCAATTTACACCATAATTATCTTAAGGATGAATCGGCAGTTAATGATTAAAAATAATTAAACAAATTTAAAGAATATTTATGTTAAGAGAAAAGAAAACAACAAATTTCGATAACATAGTAATGATTGTCAAAGTATTAATTTGTTTAGAATATTGACTGTCATTATATGAGTATAAGTTTTTTTGTGTCCCGTTTTTTTAACCCAATTCTGAATGGCTTTCAAATGGTTTAAGAGTAGTCTGAATATTATTCAATCAATTTAGTCTCATATGTGAGATGTATTTGTATGAAAGAAAGTGAAAGTGTATTTGAGAGTCACTGGAAAATTCATTGACTATTTTCAAGTAAACAGACAACAATTGCTTTATTTAATATATTAAGTAAAAGTTTTTGACAAAGTTTTGTGACTTTTAGTTTTTCAAAGGACACGACTTTCGACTTGATTATTCATAATAAATAGTTTTACTTATTCTCAAAGTTATTATCTGATAGTTATATATATAAATATCCGCTCAATTTGGAAAAGTTTTACTTTAATTCATAGATAAGTCGATAAACAACAAGTTTATTATAAAAATAAGAATATCAATAAATGTTAACCGCTTTTCTAATGTATCACTTGATGTTAAAAATTGCAAAAAAGTGAAGTGAATATTTGAAATGATTTGTAAATTTTTATAAACTTATGTTTGATAAAAAATTTACATAATATCTAAATAAACTTTTTTCGGAGAAAACCGATTTGTTTTAAACACTTAGTACTCAGTGTTTTCACTCTCTATTGACGCTTTGTTTTGAAATAATACGGAAAAGTTAGTCAATTGGTGTGACCCGAGGCTAAACGAAAATCTAAAGTTCTCATGTATGCAAATAAAGTAAGTTATGGCCGGTTAGGTCTGATTTGTGCATTAATATAGAGGTAATGGCAGCAAAAATACTTAATAGGAAACGTCAAAACAAATCGTCATAAACGGGAATAGAGAGCAAGTGCTGAGTGACTGACAAATGCGAGTCTCAGTGAGTGTTATCTCAAATCAGGTAATTCCCCAAAATATTCTCAATTCCCATATAATGCCTGTTCTCACAAACGCTTTACTCATTTTCAACACAACTTCTAAACTTTTTGATGAGTTTGTAGTTCCGATCAGTAGTTATTATTAGAGATGTTTTTATGATAGATATTTGTACAAGTGTCTTTAAAAGTCATATACACTTTATAAGTCATATACACTTTATATTTCTACATTTATTCATCTCATTTCACTTGTTTCACATCAACTATTTATTCAATTTCATCCTAAGTTTTTAAAATTGTTTTTGCAATAGTTTTCATATAAGAAGTCTTCACAACGAGATATTTGAGTTCTGTTCTTGGATTTGATTTAAAGTGAAAGTAAAAGCAATTAAATAATGCCTTCAAAGAAGATAATAATAACTGAATTCGACGCTTACAATGAGGTAAGAGTAGTCATAATATAGTACCTGATTGTGAGAATAGGTGTCAATGATTAGTGTTTGGCATATAAATAGCGCATAGAATTCGGGAACAAATACATTATGAACAAAGAGCCAGCGCTAAGAAAAGGGCACTGGAGTGCGGGTTTGGCATCATTACTGGCTTTCACTCATTTGAAAGACAAAAAAGAGAAAACAAAACTTCCTAAATGTCAGGAAAGAAGTTACGATCAAATGAAACTGAGTTTAAGTCACGAAAATCCGGCACTCAATAAGAGTTTGAGTTCAGAATCCATAAGAATTCCGAACCAAACGCTGTTTATTGACCAACGAATCGATTCGCCGCTAAAACTGTCCAAAAGTGATAGCATTGACACCATATCCGATGATTATAAGAGTGATATCATCAGCGATATGTCTGCTTCAGGCTCTCACACCTCGGAGGACTCTTCGAGTATGTCTTCGTATGAATGCGAATCACTTGCCGACACAAATGAGAGCCACAATTGTGAGACCGTTCGTGTGATTCAACGATTCGGCGGTGGATTTCAGGACAGCTGTCTCTTCCCATTAGCTCTGACTCTGGATTTGAGTGATTTGACTAAAGGAAAGGTGACCTGGGATACTATCAACAGTAAAGCTGATCTGACACTCAGTAAATGGTGTTCACTCAACTCACGGTAAATAACTTTTTATATAATATAACTATAAATGTGTAGATACAGTATATTGAATATATGTATTGAATGGTGCCCACAATCAATAGGAAAGTGAACCGGGTTCTTTCCATTGCCACTGACTTTGTTTGCCCGGATCCTTCACTTCAAAACAAATTTCTATTGCAATCAAAACATATCGGAAAACCATTGAAACGCTGGAACTCTTATGAGGACTTGTATGCATTGAATCGCCAGAAACTTCCGACTAATAATGCATTCAATTCATTGGTGGCGACCGACGACTCCTTCTTTACCCGTCAATCATTCAAAGCCATCGCAAGTATTGACTATGAATTGAAAACTAATTGCAAGAAACGGAAAGCTAGCCAATCATCCGAAGATTCATTAGAAAAGTGTGATTACGAGACCATTATATTACAGCCGATCTCTAGTCCCGTGTTTGCGAAGAGAGCCAATAGTTTAGTACAAAAGCCGCGAATTGAAGCGAAAAGTTTGCTGCAAAACATAAGAGCCAATAGTCCACAATCCCTGGCCCTATATATCACCGAAATTGACAAACAATGCTATTTGCAACTCAAAGATTCACAACTATTTCAGTGTATGGCCGGGGAATGCGGTTTAGATCAGGTATTACTTCACTAATCATATGATTTTGTGAACACTTTTATGATTTTTAATTCATTTTATTTATCCTTCTCTATGGCATTAAAAATACTATCTTTTTCTCATAAACTTTTGCACTAAACTTATTTTTATTATTATTTTGTAATTTAGTTGAACTTAAAGTAAATTTCTTTTTTCTAATGAGGTTTTTAGGAAAACTTTTTTGAATCCAATAGTATTTTTGTAAAAATTTAATGTTTATTAGGAAAAGATTAGCGTTTATTTTGATTATGAAATTTTGTTAAATAAGAGTCAAGGAGTCAATTGAAGTCAACAAAGAGCTATAATTTTCATTTACACTCATATGAGAGAAAATATATAAATATTTTTGACAATTTTAGAAACAATGATAAGTCTCATAATACACACATAAATCGATAGCTTACTTTTTAGGTTAACTTAACTATAAATAGTTTATTTAATTTCATTTAACAGTTACCTCAATTTTAACACTAATAATAAAATTGACAATTCCTTCACACTTTCATTTAGAGTAAAGATTTGTATGAATTGAAAGATATTCTCGAATTTGGTTCAGAATTGACTAAATTTGTTGTGTCAGTCATCAGAAGACAATATACACCCGAAACTCAGGGCATGAAAATCGCGGGTTTTATAGAAGTATATAATATTATTGTATATTTAGAAATATATTTTTTAAACAAATCCTTAAATCATACTTTTGATGGAAAGGTTGCGTGTATTCTGCGAAAACTTAGAAACTGGCAATCATTGGTCACTGTTATCCGAGCCCTACAATCACCTAAAATCTACTTTATGGAGGAGGCCTGGATGGCCATGAAGAATGCCTTTCCCATACACTTCAAGTATGTTATTAATTATTAATTATTGACCACAAGATATATGTGTATCGTTTTCCTCGTATGCAATGTGTAGTGATTACCTAAAACTGTGTCGATTGGTTCGTCTCAACGAAACCTGTATAATAGGCTCAACATTTGGTCCCAGTATTCCTACATTAGCTGCACTGCTCTCCAGACTAAGCATTCACTGTATCGCCACTTGGGATCTCTTGGAACATAAGCGCCGGTGGACTGAACAGCCATCCATTGCAGGTACCAATAAGTGGCATATTTTTGGCATAAAATTCAGTTTAAATTTGCAAATTTAGATCTAATCTCAAAGGGAATCTCCAACATTCTGGTTTAGTTTATTGAACGGACATTCACACAGTTTTTGCCAATATTGTCGAGACATTTATTTAGTGTAGTTAATCAATCAATTATCTAGATTTTGTCATATTTAATACCAGAATTTTATTTATTGTTTAGTGTTTATAGAAATATATTTATGATAGACTTAATCAAAATATATATTCATTTTTTAAATATTTGACCGATTTTTTTAGTGTCATATGTTTTGTATTCAAGGCTTGAATTTTTTGAAACTCAATGTCAGTGAATCTAACCTCAAAATCAGTTAATCTTAGGTTTCATTTAAACAATCGGTGAAGCACTCAGAGAATTATTTTAGAAAAAGTTTTGGGTTTTTATCGATTTGAAAGTGTGATAACTTAAGTGAAAACTTAATAAAAATTTAATATTAGATACGGCGTACAAGTAATGGGTGATAATTTAGTTAAGTTTATAAATTATAATAAATATTCTGTCGACAAGAATTAATTAACTTTACATGAATTGAATATTTAAAGAGACTTTGTGTGTGTGTTATCTCTAATTGAAAACTTCACACACTTTCCTTTAATTTTATGAACTGTTCACAAATTAAATTAATTACGAATCACTTCAATGCACTGTTTTCAGTCACATATTTTGTTTTTTGTGACCAAAGGTTGGGTCGATAACGAGCTGATCGGGCAATTGGTTGAGTCCCAGAAAATGAGGCAAAGACAACAGGAACGGTATATGTTGTCATTAGATGACAGTCTCTACACACTAAACGGTGAGTTGCTAGGCTAGGCAAACTAAGTAGTGAATAGCGAAGGTGTCTTAACCTCCGTTTTTCTATAGTTTATGTATTGCGTAAGTGTAGAATTTGGATATTAGTTCACGAAAGTCTGAAGTATTGAAAAGGAAATGCATTTCATTAGACAATATAATATACCAAACCCTCATAACAATAGTTAATGGTAAAGCGACGGTATATTTATAGCAAACCATTTTACTTTACATGTTTCACATGTTTTTAAAAGTTTTCTTATAGTTTTAAATTTGAATTCTCTTTTTAAAATTGATATAAGTTTTCATATATTTGTTAAAATTTTATTGTGATATTAAATAGTGTCTCATTTCAAGTATTTATTTTACGCCTTTATAACTGTATTCTTATAGTTTTAAATTTGAATTCTCTTTTTAAAATTGATATAAGTTTTCATATATTTGTTAAAATTTTATTGTGATATTAAATAGTGTCTCATTTCAAGTATTTATTTTACGCCTTTATAACTGTATTTAGCACGTAATACGATGCTTCATAAATATGATAGCAGTAAACATATTTTCAATTTTATCTATAAATACGATTACAATTGTATATTACTATTTGTTATAAAAAATAAATAAAACATAAATGTCTCATTGAACTAAACTACAGTACATTTGGAGTGCATTTGAAAATATTATTCTCATTTAGTAAATGACAAAAATAAACACAAAGTAATTTTTGATAAACAAATTAATAATGTGACATTATTTTTAAATTTTAATTTGTCATTGTAATTGCTATTTTAAGTAATTTATTTTAATAGGGAGTTATTTGTAAACATTAAGAAATTTGATAAACACCTGCACTTACTGTAAATGAACTATAATCTGTTGAAACAACAGAATTTCCTTAGACTTTGAATTCTTAATCAATAATAATTAAATGAAAGCACAATACAATAGATTGAAAGACAATTTGGAAAAACCAAACTAATCACAAAATCTTTGAACATTGCTCTCAAATCTGATTTATAAATTAAATTTAATCGGTAAAAATATTTCAACTAAATTCGATATTGTATACATTAAATTACGGTATATTGATAATTATTTTTTCAATCTTGTAACTTATTGTAACATTATTCTAATTTGTAATAATCTTTTTTAATGTTCATTGATATTAGAATTATACGAAGAAAATATTAATTTTATTATATTTCGAAATGAGATAATTTGATTTTGTAATAATTTTTATGATATACATGTAACTACAGTATTACACAAAATTGTAAAAAACATAAAAAAAATACAAATTGTATAATGTTTTAATATGAGAATAAATGGAAATTCCTATAAATATAAAATTTCTTTTTAAAAATAAATTTGATTCATTGAAATGAAATATATATTTTAAAATTTACAGTACAAATGAAGGGCATCTCACAAATTAATGTAATTAATTAGTGATAAAATATATTTTTAAAGAATTATTAACACCTATACAAGCAAAAACACTATAAAGCATTAGCAAGTATAATTATTTTACGTCACATTTTATATTCTAGACTTTTAAACATTTTAATAAAACATCTAACTAGTCACAACTATAATTAACTTATTAACTAATTTAGTATTTTTATATAAAATATTTATTTTAATTATATTTTAAGAAGTAATCCTCAAATTATTATCATATTTTGTTAGTAAACTAATTATCATTTCACATTGTGAACAAATACTGAGTATTTAATTAATGCAACACAAATTATACAAACATTATGCAAATGAGTAAGATAACACATAACAAACATGATATTTATAAAAACAAATCCTATAAAAACCAGAAATTTGAGAATAAGTTTATATTTGTGACAAATATTTATAGAAGAATTGCCACAAAATTTGGGAACGACTTGTTGTCTCTGGATATGAGACAGTTTGGCGGTTACTGAAGGACACGGTTTGCGTCAAACCTCCTAAATATAAGCACTTCTTATCTTCATAATTGCTTTCAATACTATATAATATTTGTTTAGTTTTAATGGAAAACTAAATTGTTTTTATTAATAAACCAAATATTTGTTTCCAATTTCCCAACAGTTGAAGCAAAACATATTTAGCCATAGATTGTTCACATGATTGACATGAGATTTCTGATGAATACTCTTATTTTGACACTCATTTCCGTTTGCGTCAACTTTTTTACAATCATATCAACACATGTTTATAATTTTGTTATCAGAATCTTAATAATTTATATAAAAGTTAAATAAATTTACAATTTATCGTAAATATTGTTTTAGTGATTATGAATAATTAAATTAATTATAATTTCTAAATAAATATTCAATCAGTGAATAAATATATCCATTGATTATGCGGTTGGAAATATTTGGACAGGAAATTAGTATAAATATATTTGTATATTAAAAGTGATAGTGAACTATATTTCCATAAGATTATAATTGATATTATTATTAAATTATCGATTCATTCCATTGATTATGCGGTTGGAAATATTTGGACAGGAAATTAGTATAAATATGTTTGTATATTGAAAGTGATAGTGAACTATATTTCCATAAGATTATAATTGATATTATTATTAAATTATCGATTCATAAAACTATTGCCTATATTAATGGTACAAACCATAAGAATGGGGACAAGGATGTGGAGAAACTCAGTCCAGTCTAGACTTTTCATTTGACTTTATTATTGTCTTAATTATAATTGTTTGCAATTTTGTCTCAATATTTGTACAGTATTTATAAATAACATAAACCAATTTATTATTAAGATATTTCAATATATATTTCAATAACGGAGTCTAAAATTAAGCACACAATAGAAATGGACTTAAAATAATCAATTTTCTATAAAATATTTAATATCTTGATATTTACTGGAGAGATATACTGGGTTACATTGATTTATAAATAATTAAAATATTATTATACTAAATATGGATACAAAAAAAATAATATATTTTAATGAATATATTGCATATTTTAATAAGTTGTACTTATACTTTATTAGATTTTCTATAATTGTCAGATTAATTAATTATTATTAAATTTTAAATATCTGATCTTAGTACTGTACTGGACTTTGTTGCTTTCAGAAAATTAACAAGCAAACCCTTAGCTAACATATTGATAATAAGTTTAAATATTTTAAAATAAATGAATTAATCAATTAATAAAGTAAAAGTTTACTAATGTTTAATTCAGGAAATTAATTTTTATTTTATATTGAAGTTTATACAGTTAAAGTCATTTGATAATATGAATTTTCTGAATTAAAAATTAGTAAACTTTTACTATATTTATTTATTTATTTAAAAATATTCAGACTTATCATCGATATGTTTATTGAGTTTGTACATTAAGAGTTTGCTTGTTAATTTAAATTTGAAAGCAACCAAGTCCGGTACTAAATTTGATCGATTGCTATGATTAGAATTTTACCATGGAGTCTTTTCATTACACAAATTTCACCTTACACAAATAAAAAAAATAATCTGAAACTAATTTTATTATTTATGTAGAATTTTTAAATAATTGTATCAAAGTTAATCTCTATTAGATTTTCTTATTAATATTTAAACAAATTACTATTATTTTTAAATAAATTGCTTCACGTTATTAATCGTTATTTTAAACATCTTTTTGGTACTTTATTTAATGGTTACCCTATGACCTCTCCCTGAAAGCAACCGCATAGATGGGGTAATACCCGGATGGTAGCCGATAACTAACTGATACTTACCTGGGCAATTCAAGTAAAATATGTACAGTACCTTACTTTGAAACTTAAGCGCCAATTGATTGCAGTATTGATTAACTGGTAATCCATAGCATAGATGGCAGTGAATGCACGGAGACTGCAGACTGCAGTCAATGTCATGACAGCATAACTGCAAACAAATGAATGTTTTTGCAACTCATTTGTGTTCATCACAAACACAACAACTTATCTTATGCCTCACTTTCGATACCATTGCACACATGTTATCCCACTGTTATCTACGGCTCTCTTATAGCCATAAAAGTCTAAAACCTCACGAATTAAACGCATTTAATATACGATTTGATTAGCAGTGAAGACAATAAGCGAGTGATTAGTTCATCAGTGAATGAGTCATATATTGAGTCCATTGGTAACCATTGGTTGACTGTATTGTCATTCAAATCATATGTCACGTAATGATTGCGTAATCCATTGAATGAAAACAAATAGTGTTTTGCATTCAGACTTCAATCACAAGTGACTTTGGATTGCATTTAATGATCGCATGTATTAGTGGACCACTGCTTGGAAACCATGTCTTTGTATCACATGAGGGAGTATTTGTGGCAAAAGGTGGTCATCCGGTGGACGGGTCACCCGAGGGATCAGTCGTGCACTGAAGACCTGTCTCACAGCCCACCCGACGTGACACTGAAGGACGTGATGATGCGATTGGAGCCCATTGTCGTCAAACTCCAGGGTCTTATGATTTGGGATCAGCCCTACCACTCGATGGTCGCTCTCATTGCCTTCAATTGTCTCTATTGGTATGCATTTGCCATTCAATGCACCCAATTGTCACTCGTGTCTAATGTGTATGTCATCGACGGTTAGGCTCTTTGTTTGGTTCAATAGGTTTAGTTTCTATTCATATCTGGCGATCGCTTTGTTTTGCATCTATTTCTTGAAACTGTGGACACAATACATTTGGCCAGAAATCAGAGGTATGTCTTATCGTGATGTCTGTACGGGTGATACATGTGTGACATCTGTGTCTTAACCCTATAGTACCTCCGAATCCATCGACTGATACTGAAGGGTAAGTGTCCTATGGTTTGTGTGTTTGTATTATTTGTTTGTTTGTCTGTTTGTCTCGTTTGTGGCATCAGTTGACGCCAACTGACACACAATTGTATGGTTTGGCCGAAAGCCAGCACTTATTGCACGACTATTTTCGCTCATTTATTAACATATATTGTGTTGCATTTGAATCCAATGCTAAAACACATATACAGTACAGTAATACCGTATCTCCTAATCTATGATTAAATACGAGTCACAAGTCTCTAAGAATCTGTTTTCTATTTACAATGAATTGTCTTATTTTCACACAAATATTACATAACTTTTATATAATATATTGTTTTTTGATAGCGTTTTCATTCAATTCTTATCATACAGTCAACAGTTATTCCCAATTCTCTAGGAATTCAGTTTTCATGTGATGTATGACTCGTTTTATTTTATTGATTTGTTTATGTAATTGCTTTTTGGTATAAATATATAATGAAAAAGAAAATTCATTAACACTTTGAAAGATACGATAAAGTGTTGGAATTGAGTCCAAAAATTTCATAAGAAGTTTATAAGACTTGAAAACAGTTTACAAATTTAATGACTAATTCGTGAACACTTGGTATCGTAGTCTAAACACCAATTAATTTACTGTTTGAAGTCATCCCTAATTTTTATCACCGTTTCTTATAACAACTTTTCGTTGTAATAAATAATCGATTATTTAATCTAAATCTTAAGTTTGTATAAGATTTGTGCAAATATTTACCGATTCACTCGTCATTTGGTGTACGACTTCATGAGACGTTACGTCTAATCCATAGCTTTTTGACTTGTATTCAAAATAATTTTGTAATTTTTACTTTTTATTTTTCTAATGAGAGTATTGGTACTGAATTTCGTTCAGTCATTGCATTCGTTGTCACTCTTTATTCTCTCTTTCATCTAATTCTTAAGCTTTTTATAACTTCTATCACGAGTTTGTTATCTATTTTGCGTTGAAAATAATTTTTGTTTATTATGTCACAGGAGTTCACAGTTGTGTTTAATACATGTTTTGTGTTCATCTCACGAATGACTTGTATTAAAATAAACTAAACATTTATTAAATCTATTTTCGCTCACTTGTGCTACAGATGGACACCCGTTCACCCGAATGTGTTAAGCGCTCCAGAAATCAATCACTATATCAATGAGTTGTGTGTTATGTCGAGGGCTGTAATCCTATGGTTCATTAGATTACGACGAGAGAAACGATTCAAGTTCTTCATTACCACCACTTCTATACTATTCATGACTGCAATCATTGGACGACTCGTTCCCGGAGTTCTCATTGTCTACTCTATCAGTAAGTGTTGACACCTTTCCATCACATCCTTACACCTTTCAAGTTCTTCATTACCACCACTTCTATACTATTCATGACTGCAATCATTGGACGACTCGTTCCCGGAGTTCTCATTGTCTACTCTATCAGTAAGTGTTGACACCTTTCCATCACATCCTTACACCTTATGATTCACTCGTTGTTAGCGATGATAATGGCTTTGGGACCGGGATTTGCTTTATATGTATTACCCGACGGATTATATGAAGTGTTGAGAAATTTCTTTATCCCAAACGCCAAGAATGACTCGACGGATGGAAGTGATGGAAGTGATAGTCAAGAATCCAAGGGTTCGGACGATATCTCCGAGAAGGAGAGACTCTCTGAGATCGCTCTTCACGAGTACTTAAAGAGCACTGAATATGAACTCAACGCTATGTATGACAAGAGTGAGGACTCGTCTCTACAGCTCTTATCGGACACACAGTTAGACATTACGCTCGACAAAGAGCTGGGAATTGAGGCCCAACTGAATGACGAGGACATCAAACTGGACACCCGTTCCTTGAGCTCCCACTCGAGTCGCTCGAGTGGTGGCATTCGCTTCTTCACGTCTCACTTCAGCCGTAATAGCAGTTCCGATAACATCGAAGACGATTACGAACTCATTTCTGACACTGAAATACAAGACTTCGCCAAAGGCTCACAGAATAGACGACACAAAAACTAATAGTCATTTAGTTTTGCATTTCATTTGAGTTTTTTTGTTAGTTTTTCGCAAACTATTGTCAATTCGGAGCACAACTAAGAGTTTATGATTTGCCCAAAACTAGCAGTATTTCTATAGTCAAGTCAATCATGTGTTTCAACAGTGCTTTCGACAAATCTATACTTAATTTTATACTTAAACTGCTCTCACAAACCAAATATATATATATTTAAGTCTAAAATTAAGTTTCAAGAGTCAAACATTTTATGTCAAACGTATAATTATATCTAAATATTTAAGTGTTGTGTAAATGAGATAATGATTTAATTTTGTAAAATATTTACGATATTTGTATTATTAATAGCCAAACAATTTAAGTGTAATTAAAGCCAATAAACAAAATAACGATTCAATGCTTTCAATCACTTTTCAATACCTTTTATTCATTCATTAAATATAAGACCAAAAAAATACAAATAATCGTCACTTTGGGAACAAATT
>CAJPVJ010001746.1:0-15197 GCA_905397405.1 Oppiella nova | reverse complement strand
CCCCGAGGCCTGACAGCTGGAGCGCACCGGAACCTGACTACAACCCTGAGCCCACATGGGAGAAGCCACGCCCACGCCCACCTCATCGACCGCCACCTGTTAGTGAACCCCAATATAGACCTCCCGCTAGACCTGAACAATGGGAGGCACCGGCACCGGAGTATAAGCCGGAGCCCGAGTCATGGGAGGCATCCTATGAACCGCAGCCACGGCCTGAGAAACGGTGCAAAAGTATTTGAAATATTTTCTTGATTTCATATACAATTCAATTAAATCATACATTTTGTGTTTGTTTTCAGGTCTGCCTAAAGCCTATGACGTGGGTATGTATTCGTTGCATAAGTTATTAAATTATTAATTTAGTTATTATGTAATGTGTTCCTGATCGGTTTATCTACCAATAAATTATATGCGTGTTTGCGGACAGCCTTTACGCCGGTAGCGGAACCGGAGGTAACCGAGAATTCGCAATACATATGCGACAGTAATTCAAAGGCCAAGAATATACTGAAAGAGGACACCCGATACCTGAGATGGACGTGCAATGGCGTGGTTGTGGAAAGGGGTGACCAGTGGTACGACGCCGTGTTCCCGGGCACACACAGCTATGATGGCGGACACCATAGCACACACACCGAGCGATTGAACATTAAAAACTACACCAGAATATTGACGTTTAATAACGGTTTGCATTATATTATACTAGTAATGGTACATGCAGAAATTCAAATAGGGTTACATTAATGCATAAATAATCTATTTGTAGGCAATCTAGATTACCAAGATTGTGGTGTGATTGTAGGTGGTAGGTGCTCGGGGGACACCTACTGGGGGATCGGTATCTTCGAGGCCGATGACCAACAGGGCTGCGCGAAGTTAGGTGTGAGCGGTGTCACGGCACTGGTCAGGGAGTTAGAGATCAGAGGCAGGTGCTCATCCCGGTGCTCACTCGGCGCCTCCACTAAGGTGTTGAACCCGGCGGTCAGTAATCACGGGGCGGTCGACAGGAGTATAGCCGACAAGACTGTGGCTGAAGAGGAGGACATACCGAGTGAAGTGATTGACACCAAAGAGGATAATCAATGAACTCTTGATGTCTATTGATATGTATTTGACTTTTAAAATAAAATTTTGTATTTAAATATTTTTTGTGTAAACTTCAAATAAACGGTGATTAAAATGACACATGTTTTATATTAATGTTTTCAGGGTTATTGAATTTTGCTTGATTTAAACAGCATCCTGTATAATGTATTATATTTATGTGCAAAATATTATACTTTATAGTATTTACTTGTTAACTGAAATGACTGACTGAAATACTTTGATTGAAAAATTATACATTTATAAATAATAGTTGACATAAATCATAATAAATAAAAGTATAACAAAATTTTATTTAACACTAAATAAACAATATCTAGAATGGGGTAGCAAAATATAAATTGTATTTATTGATTAACCTTGATCGATAATAATGTTTATTAAAAAAGCAAATAGATTATGATTAAATAAATAATATATTTTTTAATCATGTACAAAATATAAAACACATTTTTTGATCAAACAATTTGTTTAAGTGAATGAACAGCAAACAAATCTATAATAATTGTATTTTAAATTATTTAAAACCTAAATGTACTTTATATATATTTTTCTGTGACTTACCAAGAAACCAAATAGTGTCTGAAATATGTTGGACACAAACTTCTCAATCGTAGACTATTTAGTGTTTGCGCTCCTATTGATCGCCTCATCACTAATCGGAGTATACTTTTGGTACAAATCGCGAAATACAGCCACAAATGCCGAGTACCTGACCGGTAACCGGCAACTCAGTCTCATCCCGGTCATAATGTCTATGGCGGCTACTTTTATGTCCACTAATACATTACTAGGTATGCCGGCTGAGGTATTCCAAGTGGGCACTCAAATGTGGGTCACATCAATATCATGTATTATAGCCATTGTATTGACGGCTGAGGTTTTTATGCCTATCTATTATACAATGGGTTTCATAAGTGTTAATGAGGTATGAGATATTTTATCAAAATATTGAGCAAGAATAATTATTGCGAGTCTAGTATTTAGGAAAACGATTTGATGCCGACTATATGCGATTTGCCGGCACAATAGGATTTACGTTTAAATTAGTAATTAATTCATTTGAAAGATCACGTTTACTCAATAATCATATAAATTGTTATATACTGTATAATCAGATCCCTTATTTGGCGACTGTATTGTATGGACCGGCAGTGGCACTCAGTGCAGGTGTGAAGCAATTTCAAAAATAATACTTTAAATGAAATTTTTAAATTCAAAATAAAACTTTATGTTAATCAGTGACACCGTTATCAATACCGATGTCTATACTTTTGGTGGGATTTATATGCACTTTCTACACATCTATTGTTAGTTAACATTATTTAAGAAATAAACAATTTATGGTAAAATAATTGATAATTTTCTATTGGAAAGGGAGGCATAAAAGCGGTCATTTGGACGGACGTATTGCAGGGTTCACTTATGTTACTTGGAGTGCTTGTGGTTATCGTAACTGTAATTTTGTAAAATCTTTCAATTAATTAAGCATATTAATCATTAATCTTAAATATAGGGTGTGATAGAAACGGGTGGATTGAAAGAGCTATGGAACATCAATGAGCAAGGTGGTCGACTCAAATTTTTCAAGTAAATTTACAGTATAACAATCTCTATACTGTATACTTAATATTTAATTACAATGATTTCTAGTATGAAAGTAGATGTCTATAATCACGACAACTTCTGGAACGTATTAATTGGTACAGCGGTAACATGGTCGGGCGGTTACTGTATATCACAACCACAGATACAAAGATACTGTAACGTGGGTTCACCTCAAAAGGGTCGGCGGTATGTGTATTAATGAATATTTTTAAATTGCATTTTTAAGTCAATCATACTTTTGTGCATATTGTATAAAATACTAACAGGGCGTTGTATTGGAATCTCCCGGGGCTCATAGTATTTATCGTGATGTCCATAACGTGTGGCATGGTCATATATGCAAAATACCACGCGTGTGACCCTGTTACTTTGGGTCTGATTAAAAGGCACGACCAACTCATGCCGTATTATGTAATGGACACTCTATCTCAATACCCGGGACTACCTGGTCTTTTTGTGGCATGTGTGTTCAGTGGGTCGCTCAGGTATGTTGTGTTTATAAAAACCTAAAAATAATTAATTATACTGTAATTGAAAGCACCCTATCGTCGGGTTATAACTCATTGGCGGCCATCACTTGGGAGGACCTCATTAAGGATCGCGTGAAACTCAAAAATGAAAGCCAGGCACTCCTTGTCTCTAAATTAATTGGTATAATAATTGTAATTAATTAGTAAATATTGGTATTTATGGTTATACTGTATATCATGTGGACAGCCATGTCGTACGGACTCATAATCATTGGGTTCGCGTTTCTCGTGGGAAACGCAGGGACTGTAATGCAGGCGTCGATGGCTATAAGCGGAGCTATGAGTGGCCCTATATTTGCCTTATTTCTTGTCGGCATATTTTATCCGTACGCCACCGCACCGGTAGGCAAAACATATACAGTACTCTGTCATAAAAGGGTATTAATTTTATGATTATATGTGTAATAAAGGGCGCATTAATAGGATTTCTGAGTGGATATGGCGTTAATTCAGTCCTAGCTATCGGTTCGTTGGTTATGCCGCGACCGAAGGTGTCGTTACCGACTACTCTAGACAACTGTCCCGTGGATGTCATCCAAAGTGTGTTCACCCGATTTGAAACACTACCCAACTCTACGTACATCCCGTCCTATGATATTGTGGTCGGGTATACGTACCATTAAGATACTGCTCAATTTGCGTGTAATTACAAAGATTCAAAACGTCCCAATGTTTGCCATGATTTCCATGTGAATTAAAGAGAGCACTGTATTTGTCATCAGTTTTGACGACAATGACACCGTTGCAGGTGATGGCTGACTGGCCTTTGCTTTCATATGCGAGCTGCTGGATGACTGAACCCGGGTCACAGAAAAGCAGGGATGCCGTCGATATTTCAGGTTCGGCTATTGGCGTGTACTCTGTTTATAGGCAAAGATTTTACAGAATTTTACAGAATTTTACAGAATTTTACAGAATTTTACAGAATTTTACAGAATATACAGAATATTCCTATAGTTTACAACAATTTGCTTACCAATTGTTTTTGCGTGTTTTGGGATAACTATTAAAAGCAAAAGGTTTTAAATAATTTTATAATTAACTAACTATTTTATACTACCTTTGCACCTATGCTCAGGTTTGGGAATGGGTTTCCATTCGGGAGTCGACCACTCAGGCTCAGGTGGACTCCACTCGGGTTTGGGCTTATGTTCCCAATGGTTGTCCCATTCGGGCTCCGGTTGGTGTTGGGGCTCAGGTTTGTGACCGTATTGTGTACTCAAACCAATTATAGCACAAAATACGATAATATAATTCATGTTTGTTTTTGTGTCAATTTTGAGACTAAAACCAAATTAAAAGGCAATCATTTTATAGTTATATTTTGTATATTGAGTGCAAAAGTTTTAGGTAAACACTTGAGGGTGTGATTTATTGTAAACAAATAAAATCTGCCAAAATTCAACAAACACATTTTAGGAATTCATTTCATAATTTGTGCACAAAATGTTGACTAATATTGTGGTATATTTCCACAAAAACAGAGTTCGATAACACTTTTAAAAATATAAAATGCACTTGATGATGTGAATTAGCATCTAATTATTAAAAATATATTATTCCAGAAACATATTTACTTATTTCACACTGTTTATCATTTAGTCACTTACTGTAAATTTCAAATATTTTAATTCAATCTAAACTTCCCTTGATAAGCTACCACTAGATAAATATCTATTTACTGTAGTGATAATGTTAACCAGTAAAATTAATTAAATTTTTATTCAACATAAATTAATTTTACATAAACTAATATAAATAAAATAAATAAATAAATAAATTAGTAATAAATAACTCATGACTGTTGAGCACCAGAATCAGTGCTATTTTGAACAGTAGTTTCCGTATTATTATTGACATCAGTTTCACCACTACTTCCAACACCAGTTTCATTGGCTTGTCTCTGATTATGGTTACGGTCTACCAGTCCATAGTTGTCAACCCAGGGATACAGCAGCCTAATAGATGTACCCAAATGGCACCTGGATGCACATTTACCCACAATCTCTAACTTTCTGTGCACTGCATTTAATTTAGAGATACCATCCCTTTCGCAACCATCCGCTTCGTACGGCTTATAAACTCCCGTTCCCCATAACAAATCACCCGCACATTTGCCATGCGATATGATACCGCACTCCAGGAAGTCCTCATGGCCTGGTTGGAAAAGTATATCATAAAACATATATGAAATTTTTACAGAATAATCTATACCCTTATTATATGCATGGATTTGAGTATAGTTTGTTAAATACAATGTTTGTTTGTTGTTGGGCTCAGCGACAGCATTGTAATACCCGTCCTCTGTCTGCACGACTACCCCATTACAGGTAACCCGACCTTCGGCCTGGTATTCGTATGTTAACTGTTTGAATACAGACTCATCATTGCATTGATATACGGATCGGGTGTACACTTCCGGTTCAGCAATGGGGGTAAATGCTGTACACAAATATATGCAATTATTTTACATTTCTACAGAATATTCTAGAGTTTTATTATCAATTTCTTACCGATATTTTGCACGTGTTTAGGAATGACTGGAAAAATTAAAACATTTTTAAATATACGTGAAAGCTAACTTATAAAAAAAACTAAAGTACCTGTGCATTTTAATTCTGGTTTTGGCTTATTTTCCCAATGAGGGGACGGTATCTCCCAGTCGTTTATCTCCTGATTTTCTGGTTTTGGTGGAGGTTTCCAGTGGTGTTCTGTAGGCTTAAAGTCATGGGGCGGTCCTTCCCAATCAGAGGTACTTGGAGGTGGTTTATGGTCTGGAAGTGGTAGTGGTGGTAGTTGTGGTTGTTCCCATTGATGGGGTTGGTGTGGTTTATGGACAGGTGGTGGCGGTTGCTCCCATTGAGGTGGTGGATGAGGTTTGTGGACAGGTAGTGGCTTTGGGTGTGGTTTGTAAACAGGTGGTCGGTGTGGGTATGGCCGATGTGGGGGTTTCCATTGCTGGGGCGGTTTGTGGTGAGGGGTTTCCGGTTCATCCGCTGGTAGTTCTGGTAAAATGATATGTATTTCCTCCCAATTTTGTTCGGGTTTTACAGGCTTTTCGGGCTCTGGTTTATAAATTGGCGAGTATTCAGACTCGGGCTCCACCTCTGGTTCGGGCTCATACTCGGGCTCGGGTTCATCTTCAGGCTCAGGCTCATCCTCTGGCTCCACCTCGGGTTCAACTTCTGGCTCGTACTCAGGCTCGGGCTCGTCCTCGGGTTCTACTTCCGGTTCGGGTTCGTCTTCTGGCTCATCCTCGGGCTCCACCTCTGGTTCGGGCTCATACTCGGGCGAGGGTTCGTCTTCGGGTTCTGCCTCTGGTTCGGGCTCATCCTCCGGCTCCACCTCCGGTTCGGGTTCGTCTTCTGGCTCATCCTCGGGCTCCACCTCTGGTTCGGGCTCATACTCGGGCTCGGGTTCATCTTCAGGCTCAGGCTCTACCTCTGGCTCGGGCTCATACTCGGGCTCGGGTTCGTCTTCGGGTTCTGCCTCTGGTTCGGGCTCATCCTCCGGCTCCACCTCCGGTTCTACTTCAGGTTCCGGCTCATCCTCGGGCTCTATTTCAGGCTCCGGTTCGTACTCTGGTTCGGGTTCATACTCGGGCTCCACCTCTGGTTCGGGTTCGTCTTCAGGCTCTACCTCCGGTTCAACTTCAGGCTCTGTCTCGGGTTCTGACTCCGGTTCGGGCTCTATCTCAGGCTCAACCTCTGGCTCGACCTCTGGTTCAACCTCTGGCTCGACCTCAGGTTCCCACTCGGGGTGGGGTTTGTGCTCTACTTCAGGTTTAGGTATGTGTTGGGGTTTATGGTGGTTATGATGGTTATGTATCCAAAGTGATTCTACGCCCTGTTTATCCTTTAATTTTGAATTGTCATTATTATCCTGGACACTAAACTGGACAATGAACACAAATAAAGCACATACGACTAATTTAAATGACATTATTGTTCATAAAATTCATAACTTTTTATCATATATTCGTCGATCAATTGAATACCAGAATAAATGTAGAAAGCAATGCAATTCTGATGAAAACATATTTTACATGTCATTAATTCTGTGCCCTATTTTTGGTATAGAGTACATTATGAGCTAGAATATATTAATGGGATTATTGAATCGGAAGTATTTTTGATTTTATTATATTTAATTGCGAAAAGTGTGTAATGTACCATAAATGCGATATATTACATAATACAAAATTATTAGTACATTATGAGCTAGAATATATTAATGGGATTATTGAATCGGAAGTATTTTTGATTTTATTATATTTAATTGCGAAAAGTGTGTAATGTACCATAAATGCGATATATTACATAATACAAAATTATTAAATTTTAAAATTAAATTATATTTTTCAAAGCTTTAAGAATGTTAGCTTATTACTATGTATCAGTGTAATTTATTGTCAACATTGTCTATGTAATAAATTATGATTATAATTATGAAATTACTAAATATATTTCAAGTTAAATCAATGAGTGTCATAAAATATTATTAATTTTTAAATTATTCGTATTTAACTATGATTTTTGTCAGATTGTGTTGATGCAAACTGTATAAAATAGTGAGATATAATATATTATTTACTCAGTATATTAGTATTATATAACACTGGTCACTTCATGTGTAATATGTGGTTGACTTATATTTGGTGTGTCATTGGGCTCCGAGACATACGTGGCATCAATTGTCTCGATTTCATTGGATTTTTGCTGATAATATAAATTCATATGAATTTTAAAAATATAAATTACTGTACAAATTACAATACCTTATGTTGGGCGCAACTACCGGGAAATATATATTTGATAATCGGTGACATCATCTTTGTATCGAGTGTTTTGATTTGTTTACCTGATACATTTTGAAAATTTAATTTCTATGTATAATTGGACATCTCCCATTTTTAATCAAAATATATGTGTTTTTTAAATAAACTCAGGATTATGTATGAGTTGTAAGTCGAAAGCTTTTTTAAAATAAGCTTCTATACTTTACGCGTAACAAAATAAAAAACTTTCGACTCACAATTCATACATAATCCTGAGTTTATTTTAAAAACACAGATATCATGTATTACTGACAAACCTATGCATAGACTGGTCAACACTGATACGACAATACATATCGTGAATCCAATGGTTGACAGCAATAGGTATGAGATGTGAAAGAATTGACCCAAACCTCTGAAAAACAATTCATTTTATTTTGTATACAATTTCGTGAAGTATTGTATTTTCGTGAGACATACTCCACGTTATCATAGGACGGGATGTACGTAGAGTTGGGTAGTGTTTCAAATCGGGTGAACACACTTTGGATGACATCCACGGGACAGTTGTCTAGAGTAGTCGGTAACGACACCTTCGGTCGCGGCATAACCAATGAACCGATGGCTAGGACTGTGCTAACGCCATATCCACACAGAAATCCTATTAATGCGCCCTTTATTACAGATATAGTCATAAATAAATACACTTTTGATAACATAATTACTTTGTTATAAACTCTGATAGGGCAGTGAAAATGTACATATTATCTATATTTATTTCAATTTAGTACTGTATACAGCAACAATTTTCATGATCATAAATTTAAGCTAAAATGAAACTACAATAGTTTGTTTGAAAACACATAAAAATGTAACTCAAGAAAATAAATTTTAGAAATTATATTAATGATAGTATTATTATTAATAATTAGCTTTTCATTTGACTTGTATATTATTTACAAATGAATTTATATTATTAACTAATGCCTATACACTGGTCACTTTATGTGTAATATTTGGTTGATATATATTTGGTGTGTCGTTGGGCACCGAGATATTCGTGGCATCTATTGTCTCGATTTCATTGGATTTTTGCTGATAATATCAAATCATATGAATATTAAAAATTTAAATTACTGTATAAATTACATTACCATAGTTTGGGAGCTAATACCGGGAAATACATATTTAACGATCGGTGACATCAGCTTTGTATCGAGTGTTTTGATTTGTTTACCTGATACATTTTTAAATACAAATATTTAGTATAATTTTATATTTCGTTTTAATGTATAAAAGTATTAAAATGTATTTCATATTATATAATATATACAAACCTATGCATAGACTGGCCAACACTGATACGACAATACATATCGTGAATCCAATGGTTGACAGCAATAGGTATGAGATGTGAAAGAATTGACCCAAACCTCTGAAAAACAATTCATTTTATTTTGCTTATAATTTCGTGAAGTATTGTATTTTCGTGAGACATACTCCACGTTATCATAGGACGGGATATACGTAGAGTTGGGTAGTGTTTCAAATCGGGTGAACACACTTTGGATGACTTCCACCGGACAGTGGTCTAGAGTAGTCGGTAACGACACTTTCGGTCGCGGCATAACCAACGAACCGATGGCTAGGACTGAGTTAACGCCATATCCACTCAGAAATCCTATTAATGCGCCCTTTATTACGCATAAAATCATAAATAAACACACTTTTAATAACATAATTACTTAGTTTAATTACCGGTGCGGTGGCGTACGGATAGAATATGCCGACAAGATATAAGGCAAATATAGGACCACCCATTGCGCCGCTTATAGCCATAGCCGCCTGCATTACTGTCCCGGCTTTTCCCACGAGAAACGCAAATCCAATTATTATAAGTCCGTACGACATGGCTGTCCACATGATATACAATATAACCATAAATACTGGTATTTATTAAAACATCACGTATTATACCAATTAATTTAGAGACAAGGAGTGCCTGGCTTTCATTTTTGAGTTTCACGCGATCCTTAATGAGGTCCTCCCAAGTGATGGCCGCCAATGAGTTATATCCCGACGATAGGGTGCTTTCAATTACAGTATAATTAATTATCTTTAGATTTTTATTAACACAACATACCTGAGCGCTCCACTAAACGCACATGCAACAAAAAGGCCCGGTAGTCCTGGGTATTGAGATAGAGTGTCCATAACATAATACGGCATGAGTTGGTCGTGCCTTTTAATCAGACCCAAAGTAACAGGGTCACACGCGTGGTATTTGGCGTATATGACCATGCCACACGTTATGGACATCACTATGAATACTATGAGCCCCGGGAGGTTCCAATACAACGCCCTATTTGTTGTATTTTATACAATTAATACAAGAGTTTGGTTGATTTAACAAATACCTTACTATACATACCGGCGTCCCTTTTGTGGTGAACCCACATTACAATAGCGTTGTATCTGTTGTTGTGATATACAGTAAGCTCCCGACCAGTTAACGGTCGTCCCAATCAATACATTCCAGAAGTTGTCGTGATTATAGATATCTACTTTCATACTAGAAATATAATAATTATAAGTAAATATGAAATATACCCTATAAAGTTAGAGGTTGATATTTTATTTAATTCACTTAAAAATTAGATACTTAAAAAACTTGAGTCGACCACCTCGCTCGTTTATGTCCCACAACTCCTTCAGACCACCCATTTCTATGATACCCTGTATTTGAAGTGCTTAAGAGTAATTTGTCAACTAATTAATATTTTGATTTTTAAAATTACTGTTACGATAACCACAAGCACTCCCAAAATCATGAGTGAGCCCTGCAATACATCCGTCCAAATGACCGCTTTTATGCCTCCCTTTCCAATAGAAAATTATGTATTAATTATATTCAGTTAAATTGTTTATTTATAAAATAACTCACAATAGTTGTATAGAAAGTGCATATAATTCCCACCAAAAGTATAGACATAGGTATTGATAGCGGTGTCACTGATTAACATAAAGTTTTATTTTTAAAAACATTTTGTTAATCATTAAAATTATTGAAAACCTGCACTGAGTGCCACTGCCGGCCCATACAATACAGTCGCCAAATAAGGGATCTAAATACAGTACATATAAAAACTTATGTGATTACTAGATAAACATGATTATACAAATGAATTAGTTACATATTTAAACGTTAACCCCATTGTACCGGCTAAGCGCATATAGTCGGCGTCAAATCGTTTTCCTAAATACTAGACTCGCAATAATTATGCTTGTTCAATATTTTAATTTTGTTTCTCAAACCTCATTAACACTTATGAATCCCATTGAATAATAAATAGGAACAAAAACTTCAGCCGTCAATACAACGGCTATAATACATGAAACTGCTGTCAACCACACTTGAGTGCCCACTTGGTATACCTCAGCCGGCATTCCCAGCAGTGTATTAGTGGACATAAAGGTGGCCGCCATAGACATTATGACCGGGACGAGACTTAGTTGCCGGTTACCGATCAAGTACTCGGCATTTGTGGCTGTTTTTCGCGATTTGTACCAAAAGTATACTCCGATTAGTGATGAGGCGATCAATAGCGACACAAACACTAAATAGTCTACGATTGAGAAGTTTGTGTCCAACATATTTACACACTATTTGTTTTTTGTTAAGTCACAGAAAATTATATATATACATTTAATTTTTAAAAATCCAATCATTAAACAAATTGTTTGATCAAAAAATGTGTTTTAGGTTTTGTAAATGTTTAAAAAAATATATTATTTATTTAATCGTAATCTATTTGCTTCTTTAATAAACATTATTATCAATCAAGGTTAATCAATAAATACAATTTATATTTTTCCTGGCCAATCTAAATATTATTTATGTTGTGTTCATTTTGTTTAATAAAAATCGTTTTATACTTTTTTATTGATCCTTATTTTTGTCAAATATTTTTCTAAAATGTATAAAATTATTTTCAATCAAAAAAGTATTTCATTCATTTATTTCAACTAAATACCAAATATCATAATTTACTTATAAAAATATAACTACTTGTTTCATGTTAGTACAATATAACAATATTCATAAACCATGGTCATATAAGTTATTTAAATGAAACTTATTTGTTTTAAAACTCATGAAACTACAGTATTTGCAATTTGCTTGTCTATGTAAATATAACTCAAGAAAATGAATGTTTGAAATAATATTTTTAATTAGCTTTTCATTTGACTTTGTATTATTTACAAAATAATTTATATTATTAATAAATGCCTAAACCCTGGTCACTTTATGTGTAATATTTGGTGTGTCATTCGGATCCGAAATATTCGTGGCATCTATTGTCTCGATTTCATTGGATTTTTGCTGATAATATAAATTCATATGAATATTAAAAATATAAATTACTGTACAAATTACAATACCATAGTTTGGGCGCTAATACCGGGAAATATATATTTAACGATCGGTGACATCAGCTTTGTATCGAGTGTTTTGATTGGTTTACCTGATGCATTTTCAAAACAACTAGTCAATTTAATTCAAATATTATTTATGTCAAGAATTATATCCAATTATTACTTTCGCTTTTGCATTCATTATTACTATTTAGTTAGAAATGCATTGAAAAGTAATTGTAATGAAAAGCTAAAATATATAATTTGATTTAAAGCTTCACATATCATATATTACTGACAAACCTATGCATAGACTGGCCAACACTGATACGACAATACATATCGTGAATCCAATGGTTGACAGCAATAGGTATGAGATGTGAAAGAATTGACCCAAACCTCTGAAAAACAATTCATTTTATTTNGGCCAACACTGATACGACAATACATATCGTGAATCCAATGGTTGACAGCAATAGGTATGAGATGTGAAAGAATTGACCCAAACCTCTGAAAAACAATTCATTTTATTTTGCTTATAATTTCGTGAAGTATTGTATTTTCGTGAGACATACTCCACGTTATCATAGGACGAGATGTACGTAGAGTTGGGTAGTGTTTCAAATCGGGTGAACACAATTTGGATGACATCCACCGGACAGTTGTCTAGAGTAGTCGGTAACGACACCTTCGGTCGCGGCATAACCAACGAACCGATAGCTAAGACTGTGTTAATGCCATATCCACTTAGAAATCCTATTAATGCGCCCTTTATTACAGATATAGTCATAAAATAAATACCCTCTTATAAAACAGTACTGTATATGTTTTTACTACCGGTGCGGTGGCGTACGGATAAAATATGCCGACAAGATATAAGGCTAATATAGGGCCTCCCATTGCGCCGCTCATAGCCAAAGACGCCTGAAATACAGTCCCCGCGTTTCCCACGAGAAAAGCAAACCCAATGATTATGAGTCCGTACGACATGGCTGTCCACATAATATACAGTATAACCATAATTATCAATATTTACTAATTAATATACACTCACAAATTAATTTAGTGATAATCAGTGCCTGGCTATCATTTTTGAGTTTCACGCGATCCTTAATGAGGTCCTCGAAAGTAATGGCCGCCAATGAGTTATAACCCGACGATAGGGTGCTTTCAATTACAGTATAATTAATTAAATTTTAAATTATTTTTAAAATTTTTAAAGACTTAGCATACCTGAGTGACCCACTGAACACACATGCCACAAAAAGGCCAGGTAGTCCCGGGTATTGAGATAGAGTGTCCATTACATAATACGGCATAAGTTGGTCGTGCCTTGTAATCAGGCCCAAAGTAACAGGGTCACACGCGTGGTATTTGGCGTATATGACCATGCCACACGTTATGGACATCAATATAAACAGTACGACACCCAGGACATTCCAATATAACGCCCTATTATATACAATAAACTCAAGTTTGTTGCCGTTATTTAAAGAATATTCATACTATACATACCGCCGACCCTTTTGTTGTGAACCCACATTACAATAACGTTGTATCTGTTGCTGTGATATACAGTAGCCGCCCGACCAGCTCACGGTATTACCAATCAATGCATTCCAGAAGTTGTCGTGATTATAGACATCTACCTTCATGCTGAAGATAATTATAATTAACTATAAAATATACAGTAATGCATAAGATTGATATACATTTATTTGAATACAATAATCAAAAATGTTTACTTAAAAAATTTGTTTCGACCACCTCGCTCATTGATGTCCCACAGCTCTTTTACTCCACCAGTTTCTATCACACCCTGTTATAATGGACAACTTTTCAAGATTAACTTGCTCAAATAATTGATATTTTAGCAGTTTTTAATTACTGTTAAGATAACCACAAGCACTCCCAGAAACATGAGTGAGCCCTGCAATACGTCCGTCCAAATGACCGCTTTTATGCCTCCCTTTTCAATAGAAAATTATCAATTATTTTCCCATAAATTGTTTATTTCTTAAATAATGTTAACTAACAATGGATGTGTAGAAAGTGCATATAAATCCCACCAAAATGATAGACGTAGGTATTGATAACGGTGTCACTGATTAACATAAAGTTTTATTTTGAATAAAATGTAATTCATTTATTATTTAAAATTATTTCACACCTGCACTGAGTGCCACTGCCGGCCCATACAATACAGTCGCCAAATAAACTATCTAAACATACATAAAAACTTAAATGATTACTGGATTTATCAATTGATTATGATCATAAACATGAATTATTTACATATTTAAAAGTTAATCCCATTGTGCCGGCTAAGCGCATATAGTCGGCGTCAAATCTTTTCCCTAAATACTAGTTTGGCAATAATTATGCTTGTTCAATATTTTAATCAATTTATATCTCAAACCTCATTAACACTTATGAAATCCATTGTATAATAGATAGGCATAAAAACCTCAGCCGTTAATACAATGGCTATAATACATGAAACTGCTGTTAACCACACTTGAGTGCCCACTTGGTATACCTCAGCCGGCATTCCCAGCAGTGTATTAGTGGACATCAAACTGGCCACCATAGACATTATAACCGGGATGAGACTGAGTTGCCTGTTGCCGGTCAGGTACTCGGCATTTGTGGCTGTTTTTCGCGATTTGTACCAAAAGTATACTCCGATTAGTGATGAGGCGATCAATAGCGACACAAACACTAAATAGTCTACGATTGAGAAGTTTGTGTCCAACATATTT
>CAJPVJ010001745.1:0-15198 GCA_905397405.1 Oppiella nova | reverse complement strand
AAAACATAATTAAAAATAATTAACAATACTGAAAAGTTAAGAATATATACTTTTACAAAATAATATAAAATGAGCAAACAATTTATATGAAATAAAAGCACAGGGGGGTGGTGGCCAATTAAAGCATGAATATAATGAATGTATGCTAGATGATTTAAGTTTATTGCAGTGTTTAACACACAAATAGTGTTTAATACATTCATTATATTCATGCATTACTTATAGTTTATAATATAACTCATAATATTATTTATATATTTGTATTTATAGATAGCTCTTTCTTAAAGAAAGGCTATCAATTTGATAATAAAAATGATATTGGAGTTCACTTATGTATAATATATAAAATGTGTTTTCCTTAAGGAGATTTTGTGTGACATAAAATAAATAATATTTAATTTACAATTTATAAATATTAATTATTTTCAAGATAATAATATTGACACACAATTTATTAATCATACTGTATATAATATAAATTTTGTATAATAACTCACCAAAATATAAAATAATAATAAAGTTAATTCTCTCAATGTGATATTTGATAAATTTTCAATATACTGTAGCGTTAGACACTTATACAGAATTAACTTAAATTTGTAATATTTTAGATTTGCTCATAATATTAAAAATTACATTTTAAAAATAATGTCGTACAATGAAAGCTATATCCATTGTAGATATCAATATCCAATTAATGTACAAACAATTATTATACTAATTTTTATACAATTAAAAAATAAATTATTAACAAATAAGTACTAAATCTAAAAATCCTAACTTATCAAACAGACTGCAATTATTAAATTTCCCTTTTAAATTATATAACAGAATTAGATTATTTTGTTGCTGGTTCATTGAGATACATTGACTAAATATTTTATTTTTATTGTTTTATATAACACTTACGACAATATATTAGAATAATATTAAAATCTAATAATTATATGATTGTTTGCAAGGTAAATAACATTTTACATATAAACATATAATTTGTAGTTGATATACGCAAATAAAAAATTCATTAAAATTAATTTTTAGATAATATTGTAACTATTATAGATTTATATAAATACTATTTATACTTATATAAACTGTTATTTATTATAATATATCAACATTTTAATTATAAACTTTAAATAATTATGTGGGATTTGTAATCACGATCTTTTTTATTTTTATTAAATTTTAGTAAGACATTTATTTGTAGTTTATTAAATTAAATATTAATAATTAAAATCGATGTAGTAACACACAAACTTCTTAACTATATAAATTGTTTTTAATTTAATTTTATAATAGTTGTTTTGCCAGAAATCACCAAGAACCTTTTAAATTTTTGCTAAAATATACATTATTTATGGGCACCCACACACTTAAACTTTTAATTAATTTGCAGTATTAATAAATATTTAAACACAATTGCAGCACTTATTAATTAATAGCTCCAGCACAAATACAAATAGCGTCCACCCCTACCAGCATTAATATCACCAGTACTACCGCAACCTTGCTTATCCTCCGATAGCCATACAGTAGTGATTTTGTTGGGCCCGTTATACTCGGCTATAAGATACCGGTACTGACCGCCGGCACCTATAGCCAGGTCTCTATGATGGACATCATTTGCATCGTAGAGGCGTTCACCGGATATCATAATATGAAAACCTGTGGCGGCTTTCCGTTTATTTGTGGTGTACTCCGGGCGTAGCCATACATACTCCCCCTTAAATCCCTTGTTAATATCCTGAGGTAGGCAACCCTGGTTATTGTATTGGCCAATGTTCACCCCGATACTTTTCACAAACATTTTTCTATAGGATGAGATGCTATAATAATTTAATTTATTTTAATTATTAAATTGTAAACTTACTTTAATGTGCAAGTTGGTGCTAATATTTTAGGTAGTTTAACTTAATGTTAACTCAATTTACAAAAATACTATTTAAAATAAAATTCAATTATGAGTTTTATTTAATAATATAATAGTATCGCACTTTTGTATATACTAGGCAAACTTTATTATACAATATTAGATAATTTCTATGGATTTTAATAATATATAATAAAATATCTTGTTATCTCTTATGTACATTGGAGTTAACTGTATTCATCTGTCATAGACTAACATGGCATTTTAATATTTATATTTTATCAAATAAACTTTGTCATTTTTTATTGTTACATTTTTATAAATTAAAACTGTAAATAATAGCGTTAATAGTATTATATTTTAAACAAAAGTCCTTTTAGAGTATTTGAATTATGGTCCATGCACTTTACAAGACTTTTTGTTTGCATTCACAGTTAAATTTTAGAAATTAATGTATAAATAAATGTAATCATTGCATAAACCTATGATACCCATACACACCCAGGGACCATTTCTAAACTAAACTATTAGTTTTTAAAATTTAATATTACACGCTTAAAAAGTGTGTGATCATTTTATTGTTTAAATTTATTTCCATTTGATAAATACACTATTTAACAATAATAATTTAAATCATATTAATATAAACACTAATTTTTAAAAAGTACTTTCAGATACTTTAATTTTTAATATTTTAATCTCAAATAAATAACTGTAAATAAATAAATAAATAATTTACTCAAATAAGTAAAATTGATTTATAAATTTTTGGTCAGTCTATGGATGGTTTATTTTGGAAATATAATAAATTTTTATATTAAAATTTAATTCAATTTCGATGTAAAATTTAATGAACGAACTGTAAATAATTACATTTAAGTTTGCGATTCATTACAAACAATTTTGTTTGAGTAGAAAGTTGGACTAAAAATTTAGAAATTTATTTTATTAAATAGTAATAAGTTTTTAAATTTTATCACCTGTACAATTGTTATTCTGTTAAATTATTTGCAAATGACTTTTTATATCTTATTCAAGCCTGATTAAAAACTGCTGGTATCCGGATACTTTAATGAGACAGTTAGTGGTTTTCGAAAATGTATTTAGTACAAAAATATTTGGTACATACATAGCATGATTGATTAAATTATTAATGATTAATCGTGCACTACATTAATTATAAATTGTTGCCATTATGTCTGAGTATATAATTAGGTATTAAATTCCCATGCTTGTTATATAAATATAATGATATCTAGGACTTATAAACTAACAAGGTTGTATCATAATGCACTACGGTTATTGTTAAAAATATATATCAAATATCTTATAATAATTTATCACTTTAATTCATATTGTGTGCCAACCGTAATGTACCACGGTAGTAGCTACGGTACATAATAAATTTTATCATACCGCTCAAGTATCAAGTTCATTTTAGCCTACAAAATGTTATCTTGAATAATTTGTATACAAAATATGTTATGTTATCAAATGGGAGACAAAATGATAATTCTGACCCAGGTCTATTTGCTTTATATAGCACCATAGGTTTATATAGCTTTATATAAACCACTGAAAAAGTTTGTTAAATTATATAAAATTTGTTAAATGATATTTGATTAGTATAACATTATTTTCTAAAAGTTTATTAATAATTAATAAATTTAATTAAATTATTTGAACTGACTTGGTGTGTATTATTTAACTAATAAAAATATTTAGCTTTATATAACTGTAAATAATAAAAATAAATAAATAACTTATATATTTAATAAATTAAATATATAATTATTGGGAATCTATATGTTCGGGTTTTATTTTAAAGTTTTATGTATTATAATTTATTTATATTAAAATATCATTATAATTTTTAATATAATTGTTAAGGAACATTTTTAGCATACTACTAATCAATTAAATTTTAATTTTTATCATTAATTTATTTGACTTTAAAATTTTATATTATATATTATATCACAAAAACTGTTGTCATTTGACAAAACCAAACACTTGTACTAATCATGCGTTTTGTTAATCATATGAAAAACTTCCACTAATTATAACATTTAAACTCAAAAACTCATTATCTGTTTATTAGTAGAGATAAGTAGCTGTGGTTTTCGCCGGTATTCACACAATTAATATGGTTTCCATGAATTGGAGTTTATGTGTACTTTTGGCTGTCACTCTATACCAGCCCTCCCGGGCCTTAACAGACAGACCACTGGTCGGTATATTAGCCCAGGAGTACTGGCACACGGGTTCAGTCAATCAGTCGTATATAGCGGCCAGTTATGTCAAGTTTGTGGAAAGTGCCGGCGCCCGAGTGGTATGTTTTATTAAACTGTATAATAAATTTATTTACTTTTTGATTTTAAAATTATATTTTTACATAAACTGTAAATTAAGTTTATGATTTCATTTTAATGTACCTATCACATACAATTAATAATTTTGGCCTCTATTATAAAAATTAAATAGTTTTTATTAATGAAAGTTATATTTCTATCTAATAAACAAAAATTAAATGTGACTAACAACCTGAATTATTAATAATATTTTATACGCACCCCATAATAACTATTGTTAAAATAAAATAATAATATTGCATTAATAATATAAAAAATACATTAAAACACTAATTTATAAATAACAAACTGTAACATAAATATTGAATTTAATTATTTTTATTAAAGTAGTTTATATTCAAATTATGGGTATAGGCATGAATGCGAAATAAAATATTTATTTATTTTATTATTATTTTTTCCAAAATTATATCAAAAAGTTTTATATAATTATAAGCATTTTAAAATTACAATTCTAACCATGGTAAATATTGTCTTGACATACAGGTGCCGGTTATGATCAATGAGACCGACGAGTACTACAAGACTATTGTCGACGAGACTAATGGACTACTCATACCGGGCGGGGGTCAGGACCTGCACACCAGTGGGTTCGCCAACGCGGGTCGGGCTCTATTGAAATATGCCCAGGCTAATCTCACCAGACACTACCCCATATGGTCGACGTGTCTGGGCTTTGAACTCATATCGCAGTTGATGTCCAATACGACAGCACTCGGAGACTGCGATACCGACGACGTGTCGCTGCCCTTGAATATGACCCCAGGATTTATGGACAGTCGACTGTTTTCGGGGGCCGACCCAACCATTGTTAATGTAAGTTATATTATAATGTAGTATTTTAACATATAATTCACAAAACTGTAATTTAAAACAGTAGTGGGCTAGTATTAATATTTATATAGTTTCATAATTATTTATATCGGAAGTAAAAGTTATAAATGTCTTTAAAAACTTATTTTTATAATAGATGAGACCATGCTGAACATGGTGTAGATATTTATTTTCACTGCAAACCCCCTCATGCGTACATACCCATACACCTACCCTTTCCCAATATAACATACGCTTTAATACGCTTTTGACATTACCCCTCCCCTAGGCGTGTGTACGTACTTTGTGAATGTCGCCTTAATATATATTTATTTTAATCATCTGAATAAATATAATTTATAATATTGTGATTAAATTATATTTGCAAAAATTTAATATTTATTATAATAAAAATAAATGTCCGTGCTCAGCATAGTCTACACCAATTTACAATTTACTATTAGTTATTAAAATAAAACTTATAAAACGGACAATTTGTTTTTAAACTGTAACTTAAAACATTATGCACCATATATAATGTGAATGTATCATGTTTATTACTTAATGGACTCCATTAGGGTGGCGCTTATATTTTTAAAATAATAATTAATTTAAATAACCTTGCTTATAGATATTAACCGAAGAGGCCGTAACCTATAACCACCACAAAAGGTGTCTCACATTAGAGGCCTATCAGGCATCGGATCTGAAAAACAAATTCAAGATATTGTCCACAAATACTGACGGAAAGGGAGTGGAGTTTGTGTCGACGTGGGAGTCGGTGAGCGGCGACCCACCCATATATGGCGTTCAATGGCATCCCGAGAAAAATGCCTACGAGTTCGACCCCCACAAGCATTTTGCCCATACATTCAGTGCCGTCCGTATCGGGCAATATATGGCCAACTATTTTGTCAATGAATGTCGCAAGACATGGACCCCATCTATTAGTCAAAAATCCGAAAGTAGCTTGCTTATTTATAATTATGAACCCCTGTATAGTGCCAGTAAAACGGGTAGTTACACCTATGAACAGATTTATGTGTTTAATATTACACATGCATAAATTGTTATTACCTGAAATAACTTTAAATAAATTTTGATTTATCGCGAACATTTTTTATATGATTTGTATTTTAATTAAACTAATTAAATTAAATTAATTCATTGAAACTTTTTTTATCTGTTGAAAATTATTAAACAAACTGTAATAAAATTACAAAATAATTTTTAGGATATCAATACAATTTATCGAAAAGTATCTTGATGTTATATGCTACCGTTTAATATTATTTTAATTTAATAAATATTATTAAATTCAAGTACACTATTGATAACCCAAAGGGCCGAGGTATGTTTAATTGAAATGTAATTTGTATTTAATAAGCTACTCATAAATGCTATTTAAAGCTTAATTTTAGTATTATTTTTACTATAATTGTTTGAAATTTATTTTCAAAATAATAAGTTATTTATCTAGTTTGTTTTTACTAATTTATTAAACTGTATCTAAATTTTCTAGATTTAGCAGCAAAATCTGTCATGAGTAAACCTAAAAAGCCTGTTAAAAAGGACCATGCCACTACTACAACAGAGTCCCATGATGATAGTTAATTATTTTTAAATTAATGTGAAAGTGTAAATAAAATGCTAATTTTAAGATATACCTAGTGTTTATGTTTCTTATTTACAAAAATAACTAATAAAAATAACCTTTGACACTTTTGATATTTTAAGGACATGTGTGCACATAAAATCAATTAAATCCTTTTAACTTCATATCAAAAACACATTATTTAATCATTTTTCTTATAATAAAGTTTTCGGGATATCTATTCAACTTTATCTCTAAAAATACATTTAATATGAAATAGAGAGAGAAAGAAAGAAAGAAAGAAAGAAAGAGAGAGAGAGAGAGAGAGAGTTCATTGATAACTATTTTTATCTATCACAAGTTAATGTGAATTTCATAAACACACCCAAAATTTTACTTTTATAAATAAGCCTGTTACATTATTTTTGAAAAATAATAATCAGCTAATTATTAAGATACGACCTTGATCAAAATTTAATTTATTAACTAAACATAAGTTATGTTCATAACCCTACCTAACTGTAACAAGCTCATTATTGAGCGGACCAAATACAATAAATAGGAAATAAATAATTGTTTAAATAATACAACTTATAAATTACTGCGAGATTACAAATGTTTAGCCAAAGTCTTTTGGGTATAAGTGGTAGTGCCGTTCCCCGGGAAAGGTAACCCTTAACCATAACAGTGGCCCTTATCTGGACTGACTGCGAGATTATATTATATTTAGTTTTATATTTAGTATCGTCTAGTGATTAGACAAAAACCACTCATTTTTAATCGGTTTCACACAAAATGTATACACTATTTGTGTCGAGTAAGTCACGAGCCTTTTGAATGTTTTGGACACAAAATTTATGTGTTTATTAAATGTCTTAATGAATGTTATATGAACTAGAGTGAATAACTTTTTTGTGTATTTTTTTGTTGGTGTTTATTTATATATATTTTTTAAATACGCGCCCATTTCTGGGTATAGGGTTTGTGTATATAATTTGTGTAAAAAGTTTTGTTTTAGTATAAAGTTTAAAAGTTTTTAAAAGTAAGTAATTGTGTGACAAGTTTGAGCCGGATACCCACCGGTTTTGTTATTATGGATATTAATCATACACCAAATAATAGGTTTGTTAAATTAATTTATTTTATTTTATTTTTTCTGATATGAAAAGAATTTTTAAAAAGGATATGAGTTATAAATAAATGAGCATTATGAAATTTATTGTTATCAAGCACGATCCTGTTGCAAAATCAATTTAATTGATTTGTATTGTAGTTATTAAAACATTTGATAGTAAAAGCTATTGAAAAGCATATCTTACATACTTTGATAAAGTATTGTATTTAATTATCCAGATACTTTAGTGATTTTATACTCAATTGTTAAGTTTCAAGGCATTAATTAAAATCTTTATAAAATAATTTATTAACCCTTGAGCACTTATCCATTGAATGAATTTATACTTTTATAATATATATTGCAATTTAAAAAATTATTGCAACATGTTTAATAAAATAAAAACAATATTAAAAATTTATTAAATATGATAAAATAATATTTCAGAAAACAAATTAACATTAATTTGCATTGATTTTATCAATCATGTTTGTGTACATAATTTCACTTGACTAGATAATGTAAAACATGACTTTAAAATAAATATTTAAATAATATTCAAACAAACTTCATTGATTATATTTGCGATAAATTTAATATGAATGCATTCATTTAATAATACGTTAAGTCAGTTCATTTAAAACCTGTAAATTAAAAAATATGAGCATTTAGTACATTACTCATTATGAGTATTCCTATGATTAAAGTATATTACTATTCAGTTTAATTTATATTATAAGATATAGACTTAACGTATTATTAAATGAACGCATTCATATTAATATTTTAAATCCTGTATTTGCATGATTAATGTCACAGTAAATTTTATTGAATTAGCTATACACTTTTTAATAGTTAAAAGCATTTTTTTAAAACATTTATCAAAATAAGATTTCTAAATATAAGTATGCATTTCCATATGAATGCCAGAGACTCGAAGTGACTCTTCTCTCAATTCAAATACAGACTGTATTATAAAATGTTTAAACTTAAGTCACATAGCATTTACCAAGTTCACAATGTATTAGCTATGTGACTTAAGTTTAAACACTTTACAATACAGTCTGTATTTGGATTGAGAGAAGAGTCACTTCGAGTCTCTGGCATTCATATGTCCCAAAAACAATAATCCATAAAATGTATTATTGTCTAACAAAAACATTTAAACTTAACTTACAGTTTGAATCATAAAAAATAAACAATCTATTTGACCCACATAATTATTTAATTAAGTTATTAATAGAACTTAATTACATTTTCCCACACATTAGGTATGACTACAACATTGAGTACAACGAAAATAGTTCACTATTACCCCAGAGGTCGAGGGGGTTCTCCCAATCCCTGGCCTCCACTATACAGCAGTCCATAGACTCGTCAAATATATGGAAATATAGAAATTATAACAACAATAATACAAATGACATAAAGAAGCAAGGTGCTGGCTGGATCATGGCAGCCTTTCTACTTGTAAATGCCGCATTAGGTGCAGGGTTACTTAACTACCCGGTTGCCTATGATAGATTAGGTGGGGTCGGTATATCAACAATTATCCAGTTGATCATGCTATTACTATTGGCTAGCACCATGGTCATACTGGTATATTGTGCCGATTTAAACGGGGTCAGTACGTATCACGAGGTACTGGAGTGTATGTGCGGCCATACCGTGCGTCAGACGTCGGCGCTCTCTATAATGATCACGTGTTTCGGCATTTGTGTCACGTTTTTGATTATAATCGGCGATCAATTCGATAGGATTTTTGCCACGTTTTTCGGGTCAAAATTTTGTGAGCACTGGTATTTGAACAGGGTGTTCACCATTGTGTTTACGACTGTGGTAACAGTATGGCCCATGTCCTATTTTAAAAGATTGGACTTTTTGAAACATACCAACCTGCTAGGTGAGTTTTGAGTGTTAAATTATTATGTGAATTGATTTGAGTAGCCGTTTAAAATGTAATTATATAATTTAAATAAAAATATACCAGTATACATTTGATACAAATCCATATTGTTTTAAAATATAACTATACTAATATACCGTAGTATATTATACTATATTATACAGCAATATGCTTTTATTTAAATATAATATAAAATGTTTATAATTTCATAAATAATTTTAAAAAAATTATGATTATAAAAAGTTACTAGTTTTTAATGAAAATTAAAAATTATTGTCCGAGTCAAATTAAAATAATTGAAAAAACATAATTAGCTGAATAAGCATTTTAAAATAAATTACAGTTTAAAATATTTTTTAACTTTTAAAAACTTTTTATATTTTTTAAGGAGTTTTCGCCACATTTTACGTGATATTCCTGAATGTCTACGAATACTACAGACTGGATGTGAAACCCGGACCAATCAGGACCTACCCGTCCAGTATAATGAGCTTTTTAGCCGCCCTTCCCGTCGTGTGTTTCGCGTACCAGACCCACGAGATAGTCGTTCCCGTATACGCCTGTCTGTCCCACCGGACGACCACTACGTTCATGAAGTCCACAGGACTGGCCCTATCGGTGCTGTTTGTCGTGTACTGTATATCCGGTACTTTCGGTTACTACACGTTTGGTGGGACTGTAGCCCCGGATGTCATGCAAATGTATAACGCGAGCGACCCTATCGTGAGCGCCGGTATTGTGGCACTGATTGTCAAAATGATTACTACTTACCCGCCCGTCATATTTTGCGGGAGAGACACATTTGTGGGATTATTTTGCAAACACCCTGGTAATTATATGTTTACTTATTTGAAAATAATTAAAATAAGTTTAGAATAAATTCATAATTATTTTATTATACAGACTGTAATTTATTTTTAGTTTTATTTAAAAATGTTATTTTATTATTACATTTAAAACAAATAATTATATTTATAATACATTTAATAAAAGCGAAATTTAATTTTATTTTCAATATGCTAAACATAATCAATATTAAATTGCGCATGGCAATGTCAAAATGATTTGATGTTTATAATTAACAAACATTTAATTTACCATTAGTAAAGTATTTTCATATAAAATTACTAAAATATTTTTCATGTCAATATTATACTGATATTATGCCTTGATAAAATATATCGTTTTAGATAATTACCAGATATTGTTAGTTATCAATAATTAAATGAATGAATTTTTTAATAACAATTTGTACACAAAAGTCACATTCATTTCAATAATCAATAAATAAATGGCAAAAACAGAAACAAAATATCATATGAATTATTATATTATAGACATGACCTAAAAATAAATGTTATATTATAATCACCACATAATCTCTAGATAACTGTGCCAGACAAGTTTACGATAATAAAATACACATTAATTGAATTCTTGTATTCATTAATAAATCCACAAATGTTTTCATTTTTTTCAATTCAGAGCCCATACAACTGGACGAGCCGTACGACTCGGTCGAGTACTGGCGCCGGGTGTTCATCACCAGCACGTGGAACATACTGGCCCTCATACTGGCCCTCGTCATACCCAACATCACGATAGCCATCGGTTTCTTGGGCTCATTGGCCGCGTGTAATGTATTTGTGTTTCCGGGACTCTGTATGACGGCGTTGGCTAAGCGCCGACAGTCCGAGTCGAGAGCGTTGGCACCGGTATGTCATCAGCCGTCGACCAGCTCTATCTGCAACGAGGCTACCGGTGCCATGAAATGCTGGCCCCGCGTGTTGTTTATTTATGGGGTGTTTGTCATAATAACCGGTGTTTTAATGTTTTTTGTGATTATATATCAAGTAATCAATGACTTGAGTGCAGACGTAACGCACCATCTCTTGTGTCAATGAGTTTTGCTTTAGATTTGGATTTTGTTTTGTTTTTTAGAGAAATATAAATATTTTTATTTTAGATTAAATGACATTTTTATGTCAATACTTATCTAGGCACATGTTATTTTTCTTTAATGTAAATTAATTTTTATTAATTTATCTTATTTATAAATGCAATTATTGTGTACTTATTTTGATGTGGTATATTTTTATAATGATAATAAAATTTTGTTTAAATACTGAGCTTAATGAATTAGATTTAATTTGAGATTCTTGTTCTTAATTAAACTATAAATAGATTAATAGTTGTAATTAAAAGTTATTATTGCATTTATCCACATATTAAATGTTGTATAGATATTAAAATAATTTTCTTCTTGCAGAACGAACCCAAATGTACATGCTAATCATATTTGATTTATTAACAAGTAAAATACAATATAATTTACAATTTATATAATAATTTCTTTTAATCTCTATCACCATCTCTTGTGTCAATGAGTTTGCTTTAGATTTGGATTTTGTTTTCATTTTATAGAGAAATATAAATATTATTTTTAATTAAAATGTTATTTTTTATGTCTATACTTATCTAGACAAATGTTATTCATTACTGTATAATTTATTGATTTGGCTTATTTATAAAATTAATTAATGTGTACTTTATGATGTAGAATATTAGAGATTTTTTATGTTTTAAAGTTTTATTAATTATTTGTAATTAAAATGTAAAAATTATACCTGCAAAATTTGATAAATTATAAAATTAAAATGATAAATTATATTTAAGAATAATATGTTTTATGGAATTCGCAAAATTAAAGTTAAAGTTAATTAATTAATTAAATTTGCGATATAATTTTAAAAATTAAAATGTGTTTTAAAAATAGTGTACATTTAATAAAAACATAAAAGGGTTGTTGTTGTTGTCTACCCAGTAACATTATGGCCTCAAATTATATAATGTTCAAAATAAAAACTTAAACTTCGTTTACAGTTTGAATTATAAATTCCACAATAATATAAATTTATTATACCGGTAAGATTATTTTACCCATATAATCAATTTATTAAATTATTAACAACATTACATTTAGATATTAATGCAATATTATAGTTGATAAAATCACTCTTATTTTAATATCGATCTGTATTTTTGAAAATTAGTTAATAAACTGTATGGTCACGGGGTCCCTGGGCATAAATGTAAATTTCTATTAATCCTTTTATACAGCTTTACCTGTTATATAATACTTAAAAAATATTTTTATAATTATTTATTTTTATATCGGTATATCGGTAATAAATAAACAAATTTATTACCGTGTTCATTTAAAATAATCCAAGGTAATTAAATACTATTACCATTTCACTTATTAATGGATTTTAATTAAAGGATTTTATTTATGATTTTATAGGTAATTCCCTTAGAATATGGATTTTCGAAAATAATGGTAATTAAATTAATTTAATTGTTTCATTAAATAGAAACTGTAAAATGTAATAATTGTTTACAATATAATAATAGACTTTTTGATATAATAATAATTTGATCCAATTCACTGCGAAGTCTAATTAATATTTTAAGTTTCTTATTTATAAAAATATTAATTTAAATTCATAGTTGATCTTGATAAATAAATACAACTTTACATAATATTTACGTTGTATTATAAATAGTTTCAAAAATTTCAGCTTAAAAAAATAATTTTATAAATTAGCAACATTGTCAACTGTATAAAACATTAACATCATCTGATTCCTTTAAACCACAAAATTTGAATGAATCTGAGCCAGTACCACCAATGTTATTGCAGAAATTTTCATTACCGGGCTCATCTTTACAGTCTTCATCACTTTCACATTTTTTCATGGGATCGTCTTCAGCAAACACGACAGACAATATACAAACAATAGATATGTACAGGGTTAATTTATTAAAACTCATTATTATATCTTTAAACCGACTGTTAACTTATGAGTAAAAAATGGTGAGTTATACACTGTATTAACATATGATCGTCTACAATGTACTTATAACCATACTGTTCTAAAATAGGCCAGCTGGCCTTTTTTGAGGTACATTTTTATTGGCCTATTGGAAGTCGGTTCACAAACATAGTGACTGAATAGAGTGAGTGAGTATCAAATAAAATAAAAATATTAGTTATAAACTGTAACTATGATAATTGGCAATAATTGTAACACATTTAAGGTTAAAATAATGTTATAAGTTATATTACAATAAAATAATACCATGATATTTTTCAATTACCATAATATATGTTTTTAATATATCAAATAATTTTCAAAACTAATATTTTAATTACCTTATATATAAATGATTTAAATGAATGATTATTAACTCACACCAAACAAGTTATAATATCTAATGAATAGGTTATTATAAACACAGAAAAATAGTAATGATATTTACGATTGTAAAATACTTTATCTACAGATAATCTATACGACTGAAATCAATAATGTCTCATGAATTTTAAATATTAAAAAGCGGTAGAAAACGCTGGTCTACATGCATAAAAGGGTTATCTATTTTTCAATTCAAACTGTATACAAAACATAATCATAGCATTTTTAGTATCTAATATTGTTTTTTCCTTTGAGAAATGCAATGATCATGTAATGTATACAGTTTGAATTGAAAAATAGATAACCCTTTTAAGCACCCAGTGGATCATATGGTATTCATTGACGTAATTATCCACACTATATACAGCTACAGTACTTGTTAATATAATGTCATTAGGAGAGGTCCAAATGTTGTCAAAGTTTTATTAAATATAAATAATAGTAAATAAAATAATTTAATAATTTTATAAAATAGAGACTGTAAAATGTAATAATCATTTACAATAAACTAATTGTTTTTTTGAAGTAAATAAGTTGTGGTTATGAGAAATCGTAAATTTACTAATATTTTTCATATTTTATTTACCAAGATACTGTAATATTTATTTAAATTTATAGTTGATTTATAGTTAACATATTATAAACTAATATTTTATTTTAAAAATTCTAAATCTAATTGGCATTGAATTTAGAAAAAAACACATTTGTCTACTTAATTTTACATGAATTGAGAATGCAAACATAACTTTATAATAAATACTTAACTAATACCGTATACAAAACAAACTTTATTGATTTTATTTGTGATATTTAAGAATTATAAGTTTTATGGCATTCGCAAAATTAAATTTAATGTTAATTAATTATTTAATCTTAGATACAATTTTAATAATTAAGTGTGTTTTTAAAATACTGTACATTTAATTGAAACATAAAAGGATTGTTATTCATGTTACCAATAACACAATGGCCTTAAATTAGATAATGTTTAAAACAAAACTTAAGCTTAATTTACAGTTTAAATTATAAATTCAACAAGGAACATAAATTTATTATAGGATAATTTTACTAGAAAATCAATTTTGCGAGCATTTATATTTGAACAAGGTATTCAAGATTTTACTACAATACTGCCATTTCAAAACATGTCCTATTTTAAAAGATTAAAGTTAACCTGCTAGATGAATTTAATCTGTTATATAACTACTATTATATTTAAATACAGTTAGTGCAACTGGTCACTTTATAGAAAATTTTTAATAATGAA
>CAJPVJ010001744.1:0-15205 GCA_905397405.1 Oppiella nova | reverse complement strand
TTATGTGGTTTACCACCAATTAATGAGTCAAAATACTGTAAAGTTGTGGTCAGGTATGCGGACTACGACCGATTCAAAGCCTATTACACGCAAACACATGTCATCGCAATTAACGTGATTTTGTCGCTAAATAATATTTGTCCCAAACTTTTGGCTGTATTTCCCAACGGGACTATCAGTGAACACATAAATGTATACAATTATTATTACAGTATTTTATTTTAAATCATAAAAAATATATTCAATTTAGTGCCGATATTTTGACTATAAAGATGATACTAACCCTAAATTGGTTGCACTGTTAGCCCAGAAAATGGCAAAATTTCATTCATTACGACCGCCTGTTAACCGACAAAACATTGATATGTTTAACACGTTTCGCCAAATATTTAATATGAATACAAGTCTTAAAATGAAACAATCACTCGAAGATCCAGTGATTGTCCAACAGATCCGTGAATATAATTTGCGTACATTTCTTGAGGTGGATCTCATCCATGAAAACCCTTGGCTCGAGAGGGCTATCCATGAGCTCATGAGTCCTATTGTTTTCTCTCATAATGACTTTAACCGCCGGAATATTCTGATACATGAATCGCCTAATGACCAGAATATGGATATATACCTCATAGACTTTGATTGGACTAACTATAGCTACAGGGGCGCAGATTTTGGCACTTATTTCTGTAGTTGGGGTCAAATCCGTACAATTCGTGTCGTTTCTCAGTTAAAATATTATTTGACATTTTTAGTTTATCAGGATTATTTTTAATTAAAATTAATTGAGTTTAATTATATTATTAATTGTTTACTTTTACTAATTAACTATAGTTATTTTAAATAATCATCATAAATGAATAAAGCATTTACTTAATTAAAAGATATTTACTAATTGATGTTTAAATATTTAACATTTTGAGAAACAGTTATTAGCAGTACACTGTACTGGTACTTATAATATGACAAAATAAGATTTTTCATGATATCGCATCCGGAATATTTAATATAAGACATGTTATATAATTCATTTTGTATATTTTATACACTTACAGTTTACAATACAAACTGATAATGAACTTCATAATCTGGAGGTTTTTAATCGCATATTGACATTTATAAACTTCTTATTTAATTATTAGATTAGTATATATTTGTATTTTATAAATTAAAATTTTCTATTTATTTAAGATTTCTATTAGTTTTAATCTGAATATTTCATATTTTTAATTACAGGGATTCATATTGAAAACATGTATATTCTTTTAGCACCCGATTCTTGAGTACATTATAACAATTGAGTCGTGTCTCTGCCATTGGCTGTAAATTAAATTATAATACATTTATAATTATAAGACATTTATTAAACTTAAATTATTACTCAAAATAAATGTAACCAACCATTAAATCTGTCTTGTTAGTATCAATAGTGGCCCAGATGCAATACAGTACATCCCTCATGAATGTCATTAAAGTAAAGATTTTCGCCTCTTTTATAATGCTTTCGCGTGAATTGATTTCGCATTTCATATAAGAATTGCCATTAATTTTACACATCTCTTGAATGTAAGCGTCAATAAAGGTATACATTTGTGTGTCAGTGGGGAAGTCACCCGAACCAAAGTGCCACTCCTGTTGACCCCAACTACAAAAATACATACCAATATCAGCGCCCCTGTAGCTGTAATTTGTCCAGTCAAAGTCTATTAAATATATACTGGCGTTGTTCGCACTGTTATTATTATCCGATTCTTGGATCAGAATATTCCTGCGATTGAAGTCGTTATGAGAGAAAACAATTGGACTCTTGAGCTCATGGATAGCCCTATCGAGCCATTCATTTTCATTGATTAAATCCACTTCAAAAAATGTCCTCAAATTATATTCACGGATCTGTTGGACAATCACTGGATCTTCGAGTGATTGTTTCATTTTAAGGCTTGTATTCATATTAAATATTTCGCGAAACGTGTTAAACATATCAATGTTTAGCCGGTGGACAGGCGGTCGTAATGAATGAAAATTTGCCATTTTCTGGGCTAACAGTGCAACTACTTTGGGATCCATATCATCATTGCAATCAAAATACCTGGACTGATTTAAATTAAAATTTTTATTAAAAAAATATTAATTTAATGTATACTGTATATTATTTGTTATACATCGATGTATTCACTGATAGTGCCGTTGGGAAATACAGCCAAAAGTTTGGGGCAAATATTGTTTTGCGACAAAATCACATTTATTGCGGTGACGTGTGTTTGCGTGAAATAGGCTTTGAACCGGTCGTAGTCCGCATACCTGACCACAACTTTTGTGTATTTGGATTCAACATTTGGTGGTAAACAACATAAATATGTCTGATTCATGTATCCATCGCTAGATTAGTTATACTATGTTTTAAACCATTTAATAGGTATAATACAAATAAATTCATACGTTATGGGAGTTATATGTAAATCATTTTCCGTGACATCAGACCATTTATCGGCTAAATATTGTTCACATAATCCGTATAATTCGTGTCGTTTTTCAATTGTTATATCACTTGACATTTTGTATTTTAAATGTGGATTTAATTTGCTTACAATACTTTTTGTATTGAATTTTATTTTAAAGCTCTTAAATACAGTATCTCTTATACAATATTAAGCAAAGATTCCCATGTTAATATTAATACATCAGTATTACTAGTATAATATAACCCGTATAAATCCAAATTTGGTGCCCTGGGACGGTATGAGTAGAATTTATTTTAATACTATGCATTATCAAAACTTGCTCGGACTTAATATCAGTATATATTTGGTAAACAATAAATCTGCACAATGTAATTACGTTATATCAACGTATGCTTACAACTATGATTCTGCTAATTTATTAAGTTGTAAAATGGAAAAATTTAATTTATCAAAATACTCTGAGAATATAAATCTCCCATTACCAGCTACCTTTACTATAAACGATTTGAATAAGCCCGTATTAACAAGGTCAAATCTACTTACAATTGTTTCGCCGCAAATAAGAAAAATTGTACCTAGTCGTGGTCCAATGTCTGGCAAAACTATATTATCGATTTATGGTAAATATTTAGACGCAGGAAATGACATCAAGGTTCGGTTGGGTGAAAATAAATGTATAGTTAATAATACTGTACCAAGAAGTGAGAAATTTGTCACATGCGTAATTCATAAAGTTAACCATACTCAGGATGCTAAAATTCAAATTTATTTTGACAATGCAGAACGATATTTAGATTCATACACGTTTACTTATAGTGATGATCCGCGAGTTTATACAGTATCGACAGGAGATCATGGTGATTTTGAATCGATTGCTAGTGGTGGGATCCTTATAAATATCATCGGTGAAAATTTTGACACTATACAAAACACTAAGATTCGGTTTTTCTTAAATTCGAAATCTAAGAATATGTTCTATGACAATTGCACTATTGTATCGCCTAATGAAATGCTGTGTAAAAGTCCCAAGATACCAAATAATGTTATAAAGAAAGTTGAATACGGCGGATTCTTTGAGTTAAATTTCGGATTCAATATGGACTTTGAGTCGCTCTATGACTTGACACGTCGTCATGTCAAACCATTTCCTAAATTCAAAATATTTCCCGATCCTTGCTATATACCATTTTATAGAAAGTTATACGACGACGAATATATTACAGTGTGTTTCACCATGGACCTCCGCCTTTTAATTGCAATATCTCAAAAACTAAATTAGATAGCAAGGTATTCTCGACGGTTTCTAAAACTAGAAAGTATGGAAAAATTTTTGACATACTGATCACCCAGGTGCGACTTATATTAATGTTATTTCTATGGACACTCTTGCAGACAAGAGTTACAGTATGAACAAAATGAGCAAGATAAATACAATCTATAGCAATTTTATAGAGGAAGGTATGAACTTTCATTGGCATCGAGATTTCTCAGCTCCGACATGGTTCAGTCACAAATAAATTTTGAAAATCAAGAATCTCTATGTAAATTTCAATGGGAAATTTTCAATCAATAATTAATAACAATAAGATAGTAGCTAGGTAAAAGTGTTCTATAGCTCAAAGATAGAGAATTTAATTATCTTTCAAATGGTGTATCACTCGTTATGGTCGGAATTATACTTCTTGAATTATTGTTTAATTTATTAAATTAATATAAATGTAGAGTTATGCCATTGAATCCAATTATGTAACTGTGATTAATATTAATTTAATAAATTAAANCGTGTTAAACATATCAATGTTTAGCCGGTGGACAGGCGGTCGTAATGAATGAAAATTTGCCATTTTCTGGGCTAACAGTGCAACTACTTTGGGCTCCATATCATCATTGCAATCAAAATACCTGGACTAATTTAAATTAAAATTTTTATTAAAAAAATATTAATTTAATGTATACTGAATATTATTTGTTATACATCGATGTATTCACTGATAGTCCCGTTGGGAAATACAGCCAAAAGTTTGGGGCAAATATTGTTTAGCGACAAAATCACATTTATTGCGGTGACGTGTGTTTGCGTGAAATAGGCTTTGAACCGGTCGTAGTCCGCATACCTGACCACAACTTTTGTGTATTTGGATTCAACATTTGGTGGTAAACAACATAAATATGTCTGATTCATGTATCCATCGCTAGATTAGTTGTATTATGTTTTAAGCCATTTAATAGGTATAATAAAAATAAATTCATACGTTATGGGAGTTATATGTAAATCATTTTCCGCGACATCAGACCATTTATCGGCTAAATATTGTTCACATAATCCGTACAATTCGTGTCGTTTTTCAATTGTTATATCACTTGACATTTTGTATTTTAAATGTGGATTTAATTTGCTTACAATACTTTTTATATTGAATTTTATTTTAAAGCTCTTAAATACAGTATCTCTTATACAATATTAAGAAAAGTTAATATTAATACATCAGTATTACTAGTATAATATAATATGTAATAAAATATATTACAGTATATATCAAAAATTAATGATTTTATTTATTTTAAAATCTTATCGTTATGTATTACATTTAGTCTGACCATGAGTTAATACTGAACTAGATTATTACATAATACTTTAAATCTTATACACCATACTGTATGTCATATAGACATTGATGCACTCATTAATTAATGATTAGATTAACTTTTATGAAGTTTAAAAAATTGATATAAAAAATTATGTATTTATTAAAAGATATTTTCGTGTGAAATATGATGCAAAACCTATCATTAGATTAACATTTCTGTAGTCATCCGAGTCTTGAGATCGGAATAGCATTTAAGTCTCGTTTCGGCCTTTGACTGCAATTCACAACACAATTATCACACATTTATAAACTTTTAAATTAATTAAATATTTTATAATAATAGCTATTCTTACCAACAAATCTCCTTTTGAATGATTATTATTAAATTCCCACAAACAGTACACAATATCCTTCATGAAAGCCATTAACGCAAACACTTTTGACTCAAAAATAATTTTCTCGCGAGAATTAGCCCCAAGTTTTGCATAAAAATTGCCATTAATTTGAGTCATTTGCTCGATATATGCGTCAATAAATGGATACATTTGTGGGTCAGTGGGAAAGTCACCCGAACCGAAGTCCAGTTCCCTGTGACCCCAACTGCTAAAATAGCTGCCTATGTCGGCGCCCCTGTAGCTATAATTAGTGGCATCGAAGTCGATAAGAAAAATATCATTTGTTTTAGAGATTAATATATTTCGTCGGTTGAAGTCGTTGTGGGATAGGACTACTGGGCAGTCAGTTTGTTTAATAGTCTTGGACAGCCATTCCAGTTCAGCCCCGACATTAATGGTGGACAGAGTTTGCAAATTCATGTCATTTATCTGTTTGTGGATAAATCCCTCGCCGTATGACTGTTTCAGTTGTGGTGATAATAATTGGGTTAATAGTGAGACCATATCTGTGTTGTGTTTAGATATCGGTATCTGTAGTGAATGGAGTTCTGCTAATTTCCTGGCTAACTGTCCCACTAGTCTTGGATTTAAGTCACCCTTTCCATCAAAGTATCGGCTCTGAAATTTAATTAATTAATTAATTAATCATTTAAATAATATTATATAATATTTAGCAATATAATTAAACATTATTATTAATAATTTATTAATGTGCAAAAATTATGCAATACGATCAATAATCATTTATGAAATTAAAATTTAAAGAATTAATATAAACTATATCTACGCTCAAAATGATGTTAATGAAGTAATACTAATTAAGTAAGTTTTCTGGAAATAAATTACTATTAAAATATAGTGTAATAAAATAAATAAGTTACTAATAATATAATACCTACATAATAATAAATAAATATTAATAATAAAACTTACTTCAATGAATTGACTGATAGTTCCCGTCGGGAATATTGCCAACAATTCGGGACTCAGATTATGTAGCGATACAAACACATGAATGGCAATCATCTGGGTCTTCGGGAAATATTTCTCAAACATCTCGTAATCCACATGTCTTACTAATAGCTTATTGTATTTGACTTCAACATTATCCGGGACATAGCATACTTGTATTTTATTTATAAATCCAGCACTAGAGTAATTTAATATTTTAATAAGATATAATATTGAGTATAATAATTATTTTAAATCTTTATATTAATTTCATTTTAATATTTATTTCAAATTAACTACCGTATAATACATACGTGATTCGCTTAATAGTCAACTCATTTGGAGTAATTTGCTCCCAATTACCACTTATATACTGTTTACACAATTCATATATTTTAGACCTTTCTTCAATTGATATGTTATTATTTGCATCCATTTTATTATATTTAAAAATATAGTTTTATTGTTATTTTATTTCATTACCAGTATTTGTAATATAATACTACCTGTATTTAAGTGACTTATAAAATAGGTTTCATAATATGATGCATATTATGCTAAAACATAATACATTTTATTGATTTTATGAGCGCCAAAGTTGCATAAATAACATATTATGAAAATACAGGTCATGGGTATGTAATTATGTTTTGCTATAAATACTTAAAATTATATTAATATTGTATAATTTATGTTTATTTAGTAAAATGCCAAATAATAACAATAAAAACTCATTATGTTTAATCCATAGATATTAGTGATAATTATCAATTTAAAGATAATTATTAGTACTGTATAAACATTTCTACGTTAACAATATTAATTGAAACGAAATTTTAAAGCATATAATTCATATGATATTTATAACTAAATCCGATATTCATGAAGATCTGTGGGGTCCGGACATTGGTTTTTATTTTTGAATTTGTTTTCTATAAATAACTATGAGATTATAATATTTATTTGTAATTCATTAGTGAATTTATTTTTGTTACACACTGTTATTAAAATTTCTATTTTGTAACTATACTTACAATTAGGTTAAATTCAGTTCTTAGGTTTTTACTTTTTACAAAAATATAGTATTAAATTTAATTTAGTAAAAAATATTAAATAATTACATTTAATGTATTCATTAAAAATATAAGCATTAATTGCTATGTTTGATTTTAGTACACTAATGCACTAGTAATATAATACTAAATTCTTATGATTAAAATATTTTATACTTTATTGTTTATTGTAAACTAAGTTCAAAAATATCAAGATAACAAGTTATAAAATATTAATAATATTTCTATTATAATAATAATGTTTATATGACTAAAGAATATTCTTTAACCACTCTATTTTTAAGCGCGATATAACATTGAAGTCGTTTTTCAGCCTTTATCTATAAAAATAATATTGGTGCTTATTATACAAATTAAAATATTAATAATAATTAACTAATTCATACCATGAGGTCTGTCCTTTTGTTTAGGTTTGTCTCCCAAATACAATACAAAACGTCTTTAAAGAAAGCAATTAATGCATACATTTTGCACTCTTTTATGAGTGAATCCCTTGAATTGATCGCATGTTTAGCATAAGAATCGCCGGAAAGTCGACTCATTTCCGAGATGTAGGCGTCGATGAAAGTCAACATTTGGTGGTCATTGGGAAAGGGTCCGGAGTCAAAGCCTACGATATCTGCCTGAGCCCAACAACTGAAATAGTTACCCAGGTCTACGCCCCGGGAGGCGTAGCCCGAGAAGTCAAAGTCTATGAAATACATGTCCTTAACGTCAGATACGTTATTATTGGTGTCGGTTTTGATTAATATATTTCGTCGGTTCAGGTCGTTGTGAGACATGACGACAGGACTGTCCACTTGTGGCACAGTCCTCGTGAGCCACTGGAGTTCATCGATTAGATTTACTGTCGAAAATGTCTGTAGATTCTGGATCTGGTTGTGGACATAGCCCTCGAGGTATGATTCTTGAAGTGGTGGGTCGAAAAAGTTTGTAAACATATGTAGCATATCTTTACTAGTTTTAGGGATTGGTAGGTCCAGTGAATGCAATTTTGCCAGCTTTTGAGCTAACAGTGCGACCGCTTCGGGATTCAAGTCATCCTTTCCGTCGAAATATCGGCACTAAATTGAAAATCAAAATACTTTTTAGGATTTTTATTAACAATTTGTGTTAACTTTATATACATTAATGAATTCATTGATAGTCCCGTTCGGGAAAACTCCCAAAATTTTGGGCGATATATTGAGTTGCGATAAAATAGTACTAATGGCCAGTATATGAGTCTCATTGCGGGGATCGTTATCTCCGATATTTTCAACAAACCTCAACACTACTGACCCATTGTCTGGGTCTGTATTATCCGGTAGGGAACAGTAAAATAATTTATTGATAAAACCGTCCCTAAGAAATTGCATTAGGAAATATATTAAACATTATTTTTGAAAATATGTTTAAACAAAATATAGTCAATACATACGTTATGGGTTTAATTATCAGGTCATTAGCGCTAATTTCTGTCCATCGGTTGCTTAAATAATTTTTACACAATTCATAGATTTTTTCGCGATCCTCGCTCAATACAGACATTATTTTTGGTATATTATAATATAAATAACACACAATTATATGCTATAATAACTGGTTTATATTTTCCTAATGTATACGGTATTTATAGTTATTTTATCAAATTTTACAGGAGATATATCATAACTATTCTGATAACAAAGTCATTTGACAATCTTAAGATATCTGAACATTAATACATCAAAATGTTTTTAGTATTTAAATCTTTATCGTAATAATAATTATTAATTAGATTCCTGTTAAGATTTATAACATACCATCGTGCACCAAAAAAATACTTAATGTTATATCATTATTACATAATTCTGCATGTACAGTATTGTATTTAGTATACATTTTGACGGCTAGCTAGAAGTTTGCCAAGAAAATTTTATTTAAGTAAAATATTTTCACTATTTATAGTTTTTATTCAATATAAATGATTGATGAAAAGATATTTCGCAATATTTCTGAACATTACTTCAAAACTTCAAACTAAAATGATAAGTTAATTTAACCTTGTTTAGTAAATATTTAGACTGGTTTAGCACTTTTCAAGGATAATATTCAATGGGATGATTGTAATACACTGTACTTTGCGTTGTATTATTTAAAAAGTTAATAATAATAATTATATTTTAAAATATACTTCAAATTAAGCATTTTTATCAATGCTCAAATTAACCATTCAATTTTACTACATTATAAATTATTTATTAATCATATACACGAAAAAATAAACAAATAATTTCTAAATTAAATTAAATTAATCATTTCTCTGTCGGCGACCAAAAGTCAGCACAATCTGTGAACGATATGTACACCAATAGAGTGGACACACCTATTATGCGACTCTCACTGTCCATCAACCGTATGGTACGGTAGCCTTAAATCAAAAGTTTTAAATTAGAAGTTTATATAAATTATTAAATGCATGTATTAATAATGAATAACCTACCTGGCATAATGGCCCTGAATGGTATGGCATACCTGCCAAGTAGCACATTTTTGCCAATAGTCAAGTGATCTTTAACCGCAATGTAAATAATGGCCAACTCCGGCATCCTTACAGTGAATTCAAGCGTTTGCTCCCAAATTGGGTTAAAACCTGTCAAATAATTTTGAATTTAAGTTAAATTTTATGTTTTATTCATTTTCATGCCATAAGTCATACCATTACTCTTAACCACATTTGTCGTAAACTCGTACCAATCGGCCGAATGGCCGTATACTCTGAGCTTAACGTACGGGTCGATGATTTTGCCCTCAAATGTATTGCCCGGTTTGGGAATATGCTGTCCACTAATGATTGTCATTTTAACCTGTTTAGGTCTCATGTCACTCATGCCGTATAGCATGCCTTTCCGCAAATACTTGGGTTTCAATACATAACCACATTTGCCGTTCAACGCAAATAAGGCTTTGTTGAAAATCATGGGCGTATCGTAGGTCTGGTAGTTGAGGGCCACTAACTGTGCGCCGGTATTCCAGTGGGGAATGGGATCGTAATTACCAGACAGCACTTTCCTACCTCGTGGGTACACACGAACTAGGTGATTTTTAGTGAATTTAGCGTATTTGTTAGCATCGCTTTTAATCAAGTTTAATGATTTTGTCGCCTTTAGTGAAATCATTTCGTTATATTTCCCTAATTTTGGGATCAAATTATAATCACATTAATTGAATCACAATTATAACTTATTAAAAATTACACGTTTTCTCATTCAAACAGTCATCAAATGATTGAAACCTTTTTGTCACACAATATGTCACCAAATCTGACAACTGTTTCGCCAATTCATACTATTATGAGAAAAATAAATACTTAATTATTGTATGCAAAACATTCAACACATTAAAGCACTTACTTTTAATTTGTCCTTTCTTACGCTCATACATGCGCCCATATTTTGCATGTTATCGCAGTCCGGGATCTGTATGGGCTCGGGTTTGTCTAAATACTCGATACTTTTAGTCTCAGTTTCGCTGAGCACAACCTCCAGTTCCCCATCCGAGTCGTGCTCATCCGAGTCATCCGATTCCGTATCACTCGCGACCCAATTGTTCAGTGAATCCGATCGCGACATCTCTTTTGTGTCATATTTTATCAATTTTTTGCCTTTTAATAGGATTTTGTACTCTAATGCCTCGGGAGATGGCAAATGTTTTTTATTGAGCCCTAGTATGCTACTACTGGTGTCTACCGGGTCCACATATAGATAGTCTGTTAAATTAAATAATATAATAATTTATTATTATGAATCTATTGTGAATTATTAATTACATTTGGTTAAATCTAGAAATTTTGTTAATATTACAATAAATTTTAATCTTTATAATTTATATAATTAAATATAATAAATTTTTACATCTATTAAAGGTGTATTTGAAATACCTTTCAAAACATCCCTGATAAGCATGGCCATTTTTATTTGTTGATCAACGGAGCAATTGTTTTCCAGTGATAGTATAAGCGGGTATTTACTCGTTTTGAACGCATATTCCCTTATAGTGACCAATACGTCGAGTAACGGTATTTTAGTGGTCAGTGTGTAGAGATGGGTAACAATAGGCTCACCATCTCTACCATCGCAGACATCCAGTTCCACACAACGACACCCACTGAGCAGTGCCAACCGATAGCCCTCTACACTACTTGTGCCGGCTAATTGACCTCCCAAAAGATAACTAGTTGATTACATAAAAGCTAATTAATTGAATGAGAGATTAATTGCAATATTTATACGTATTATGAGATGAGGAGATATAATATGCCGATAAGGGCTGAGACATGTCCTCACAGACAGTATTATGGGTTTTGTTAAATATATCAAATTCTGGTGATCGGAATAAATTGTAAAAACCTATAAATAAATCAAAATAATTATTAATTAAAAATCGCATAATAGTTCAACAGCATAATTATATAATAAAAAGTACCTTTAATGGACATAAATCCAGGGTACAGTGTGTCTTGAGATTCAAATCGCTGTATATATGCCTTACAATCATCTAAACCAATTTTGGTCATCTAAATGATACAAAAATTGTTATTAATTATAACTAACATACTTATAGTTTATAAGTAAAAATAGTAAATATAAATACCTTTTGGTTTGTGACCAAAAACTTTTGCAACTCTTGATGACCCATAACATCGGTACCGTTGACTGAGTTTCTATATTAATTAATAAACACCACATAGATTACGTAAAATTAGCAAGTTAATTAATAATTAAATCAATTTAACCAATAATAACCCACTTTCGAAAGAGTTGATCCAATTCTGGCCTTTTATTAAGTAATTCATAAAAGTCGAGGAAAGCCTCTTCATCGAGACAACAGGCACCCAATTGGACATCACCGGCACCCATGCCTTTTAAATTCATTTGATGCTTACTATTATGAGCCGCCTGTCCATGAATTGTTGAAATCATTGTATATTAGCAACAATTTAATTAAATATAACTTATATAAATAGTAAACTCACATCAAACAGGGTCATTGCTTGCTTCTCAGTTATTGATAGATTCATGTGATTCAATACACACATTATTTCATCCCTGCTCAGTTTGTGGTTAATGTCGTTATCTGCGGATCTAAACTGGTTTTTAAGCCAACTGTCCATAAATAGATTTTGTATAGTAATTAGTAATGTAGATTTAAGTATCTAATTTATACAATATTAATTTATAATTTCTACATACATTGAATGAACCTCTTTAATATCCATACTCGTATCAATAGTGTCCAGGTGGTTTTGACTGTCCATTTTTATATTTATGTTATAAAATTAAATGTTTTTATACTAAATAATAATTATTATATTGCAGTTTTGTGGTGTTAGAAATGATTTCACTATTATGTTTTGATTGTGTTGTTTATACGCCACTGATTCATACATTTTATTGATAACCACACACTTTAGTCGACTCATGATTACAGCTAAGAGTTTGTGATTACATTGAATGTTGAATAAATAATATAATAAATGTAGAAAGTGAGTTTGAAAACAAAGTTATCTGGTTTAAGTAAAATACCAAAGTATTAGCCAGTATAGAAATGCATAAGTTGTCTATTTGTATAATAGTGCAATCATCTAGCATTACTGTACATTTAAAAGTGTAATACTTAAAAAGCTAAAATTATTAATAGAAAAAGATATTTTGATATAATATTTTATAGCCACAAGTGTTTGGAAAGTTTTTACAATTCAATGTAATATTATGAAATAATAGTAATTCAAAACATAATTAATGATGATTTTCAATTTCAGTATATTGCATGATATTTGCTAACTTATAAGTTTAATCAATATATGATTTAAACATATAATTCTGAAATCCCTAAAAATCACATGAATTATATAAATAATTGATTGAAAAAACTATGGCACATATTACAAAAATAATTTATTTTAAAATGTGTCAGGTGCATACTATATATATCTGCTATTTAATGAAAATAATCATAATAAAATACAATAGTAGTACATTAGCAGTTAAATTAGTACGGCATACTTTACAAAGTCATTTAAAAAATAAAAATGTTCAAATTTATTGAGTTTTTAATTTTACTAATAATGGGATTACTCGGTATAAAAAATTGTATAATCTATTAATTAAAAATAACTATTAGCTTGTTAATTTATATACAAAAAATTAGTTGCTGGGCAAGACACACCAGACACAACAGTGACTACACCGGTGCTACCCATTCAACTACAACAGTGCTCAGGGGAAAGGCAGATATGTGGCGGTTATATCGGTTTTGAATGCTGTACGGGACAGGGATTAACGTGTATTACGAACGCTGTTGGAGTGAATGCCAGGAATACCCTGGGATTCTGTATGACAATGGGACCCCTCGGTCAGTGCGGCGCTGAAAATAGCATATGCGGTGATGTGGTCCGTACTAATTGCTGTAATGGGCTCAAGTGCCGCAATTTTGACCAAGCTAACTTTGGAAAATGCATTAATGAGACAGCTACTTTGGGTGCCAATAGGAGACCTACATTGCATGTCGCTCCGAAAACTGCCTGGCCCACTATAACCCAAGTATTACGCTAATAGTTATTATGAATTACTGTAATATTTTTATTAAATAAACTTGTAATAAAAATAGTATTTTTTGTTTCATAAATCTTTAATTATTTCAATTATTAAAAATTATAAGTATTATACTATGAATGCGTTTATAGTGCTAATACTGTAATTTGTTTATTTATTCAATATTAATAAATTACTAATGATTATAAAACATATTTGATTGTTACTTATGCCATGGTGATTTAATGTGTGTATAAATACATGTTTATTTATATTTAATTAATTATATATTAATTTTTTATGTAATAATTGGTGAACAAGCATTAGGTTGTTTTCAGTTTTTTAACATTATTATTACTGTATTATTATATTTTATACAATAGCAATCTTAACTATTTGTGATAAAATATTTAGAAATAAAATAATTTTTATAATTTAAAGTTAAATTAAACTAAATACAAAATATAAAACATTAACTTGGTTTATACAATGCACATTTATTAAATACCCATAAAATTATTAATTATTTTACACAGTATAAACATTTCAAGGATTGATCGAAATTATTTATGGACAGTACAGTAAATCATTTAAAGTATTTTTACAATAATTTGTAAGTAACACTTCAATCCATATTAATTTTAAATATGTTTAGTCATCTTAATTAGTTTTAAAAATTTTAATCTAGTTCAAAGTTATTGAAAAGAGCTAGAACAAAATTTAAAAGAATTGTGTGAAAAGCATTGAGTGTTTGGGAGTGGAAATAAAACTAATTACTAAATACTGTCGATAATTGGGCACATTTACCGATGTTAACAGTTCAATGTATAGCCCTTTCCTTTATATGTCTGTCCACTTAGTTATTAAATGTGTTATTCTCAACTACAAAGAAATAGTAATTACAGCGAAATTTTTTTCACTACTTAAAAACGGTGTCAATGAGTTGATGGCATCTATAATAACCCCGGAGTATATCATGAGAACTATGCAATGATTAAGTAAATGACCAGAAACATTTAAGATTGCCCGGGGCATCAACGTTAAACTCGCTGATATAAAACTAAAAAGAGAAATCTATTTCACATATCACTGAATTACTCGCTAATACTAGTAACTCGACCGCTAGCCTTGCTAATATTCTGTGGTAATTATGCTAATATTAACATTATACGGTAATATTCTTTT
>CAJPVJ010001743.1:0-15206 GCA_905397405.1 Oppiella nova | reverse complement strand
TATGAGTTTTAGATGCGATGCTCACCGCACTGTCTGTCATGAGATAAAAGTTGAAAAGTTCATAAACTAAGGAAGGAGTGAATGGAGTGTCTGTTCCCCTCTCTATCCATGAAATACAACACATCTCTTAGTCTTCACACAATATCACCGAAAGCTATTGTTTTCGAGTAATATAACAATGATATGTGAGTTTAGAGTAACACATAGTATATCCCAATCTATCGATTTTATTACATCTCTCGCAATATTTCCATTCAAATCTGTTTTTATGATTACTTTTCTCGGATGAGAAACCTTTCAAATGTTTGAGTGAATCTGCATTTTTCGTAATAGTTATTATTACATTAAATTTACTTTTTTGGGACTTATTGTTTATTTTCTATCTAATTCTGTACAGTATTTACAGTAAGTTTTTGGCATAATTCAAACATTTTGTTTATGTTTTGCTTTTCAATGGTTTCGTTCTCTATATTTAAGTTGACTTTTCTCTTTGAAAACTTTTTTTAAAATATATATATTTTTATTTATTTTGTTCAATTGTTAATACTAGTTATACAATGTTAGTTATAGTTGTTGTGATATATTGTTGAATAGTGTTGTGTAGTTATTATGGGAATGAAAAATGGATAGAATTCTCGTTTAGAGCACATATACCCCATCCATTTCATGCAAATTATGATATGATTATAGTTGTGTATAATTTACATTCACCGCAATATATGATATTAATATCTAATGTAGTCTTCAAACATAAAAATATTTTTTAATAGCATTAAAATGATGCAAAAATTTTAGTGAAAGGGGTTTAACAACCAAATAATAGCCATTGAGTTTGAAGTGAAAATAGATGCGTGAGAGAGAGAGAGAGAGAGAGAGAGAGAGAGAGCATAAAATGAATGTATACCTCATTTTCAGTCTATTGAAAGCCTACAGTAAACCAAAACACTGCTAAACAGGTGAACAAAAAACACAAAAACACTTCTTTTCAAATAGTGATAAAAAAATTATTTTTTTGAAATAAAAAGGAAATGAAAAATTCAATTCAATAAAAGAGTGCAAAAAATTCATATATTATACAAAGATATTTAACCTGAAAAAGCTCCTACACTATATTATTGGTATCTACTGTTCCCTATCATATGGCAAACGATATGAGATTCTCTATGACCAACGAGTATTGAATTGGTTTACAAAAAAGCTTTTATAAAACATATTTCTATTTCGATATTTCACTCAATTGTTTGTGTGTTATGTTTGGAGGCGAGCACTGGTCTGACCGTATTGTCCCAAAACACAAATCAAAAATGTTTTGTTGTTTAGTAAATTATTGCTAAACATTTTTACAATAAATTTACTACCATGTCAGTCATTAACGCATAGAATATCTCTCTCTCTCTCTCTCTCTCTCTCACCTTAGTCTAAGACATACAATATTGTAGACAATATTATATAGAATAATAAAACTTCAATTGAATGTGTATTTGACATTCAAAACATAGTTTTGAAGTCTGTTTTTATTCTATGCAACACTACTGACAATCAGTCAAACTATAAATAAATTGCCTTTATATCATATAATATTAATATTTTGTTTCGTTCACTGATTATGAAGTATACGTAGATCTGAAGACCTAAACTCTTTTCAAAAGTATATTTCAATGTCTTTTTAGAGATCAAAAATACACTATTCTTTTAAGCATATGATTTATTTGAGACATTATTTTCTTTTGTTTGTTTTGCTATCATTTAATCAAATCTATTAATCAATAAATAATATTATATTAAGTAATTATAAGGCATAACAAACGATACTTAATATTCCTGTATTAGGGTTTGGTTTAGCAAATAATTAGTTAAATTCTTTAATATTTGTTATTTTGTGTAAAATATGTTTATAATCAGTTAATGGTCGCATCTATACGATAAAGCATTATATCAAATATCAATTTTGATTTATTTCATGATTTGCATTAATATTGTGTTTGCCATACGAGAAAAACAACCAATTTTTTTAGTTCAAAACCAACAAAAATATGCATTGAATGCTAACTGATTATACGGCGATTCTTATCATTTAATGTAGTTTTTCTATCGCTTTAGTTTTTATATATTATTTCTATTTATTAATAATAAGCATCTAATGTATAATTTTCGTAATTCCTATATTATATTTAGGGTTAAGTTTATTCCAAATAAGTTATTACAGAATTTATGCCAAATTATAAGCAATGGTAATGAAAAAACATTTGCCCCAAGAATACAAATAAAATTATGAATTATTAATACTGAGAGCCGAGAGAATAATAAATGAGTAAATGTTTATAATTTACTATTTACTCCACTCTATTGTATAATAATTACAAGTGATGTTAATTTTAGTAAATTAAATACAAAAATAAAAATACATCATCGCAAACAAAATGCTTAACACAATGGGAATGATATGTTTGGACGGAGAGTGTGTGGTCCTTACAAATCCTTACAAAAAAAGGTATCACATAATAGTCCTCTCAATGCAATTACATTATATTATCTACGATTTAAGAGCCAAAAATTGGCTCCACTTGTGCTCAACAAAAATAAGGTGTTCATGAATGGACAGGTAGTTGTGTCTGCAGTAAAAGTTGTGTAAAAGTTCTCATCGATTGTCTGGAAATGAGTTTTGAATTTTGAGAATATATGTGAGAGAATGAGAATTGAGTCCGATTTGCATATTTACTCACATTTGTCGTGTGAGCACAGGTATCCGTACGAACAGGAGGAATGCCTCACTTACACAACAACTCCCCCTTTAATTCATTTGACTCATCCCGGCCCCCATCCCATGAAATGCAACACAACATTAGACTCCATCCGAAATCGTCGTGCATTTCATCCAAAACCAGTTTCAATTGCATTGACTTTTGCTGTATATCTAAAGTGCTGTTTAATAATTGGTCCCAAAAGCTAAGCATTTGACACAACACATAGCGCTGCCATGTATTAGCTGCCAGTGTTTGGGCCATTCAACTCAGCATTAAATATACGGCTCCAGAGTTGGCTATACCTGACGGAGCAGAGCTCGTGGAGCAGACCTGTTGTATGAGTGTATGACTACCTTTCCATTCAGTCTCAGTGCAGAGCTCGCAGTGTTTGCAGTCGTTATTCAGTAATAAAAGCGAGCGAACAGTTAGAAGCAGTGCTTGTTTTATGCGGTGCTGTCTCTCCATTCACAACACCTTTCCATGCAATCCATAGTGAATGCTATCGTATTATATAATATATTATGAATCCCTGGGCTTACGGTATGCTAATGCTATGATAACGTGTGTGACCCGCAAATTGTGAACAACTTTTTTTGTTGGTTGCCTGCGATGTGTGTTTGGAGTGAAGTGTAAAGTGAGTTATAGTACGAGAACTTACCGTTAGTTTGTGATGAATCGCATTCCGTAGGACTCTGTGGAGTATACGACCCGATACTCATCACCCCATAAACAAGTGTCGACCCTCTCATGCCATTTGTGTCAATCCGTTTCCCGGCCTTACAGTTAGGTCAGTGTTGTTGCTATTAATTATTACGAGGTATACAGCAATTTAAAGCTTTTTATTTCAATAATTATATTTAATTTTTTTGGTATAAATTTCTTGCGGAGAAATTGTTTCTAAGATCGTAATCGTATGGAAATTAAAACTGCTTTCAAATTGTTTGAATTCATTAAATAGCATTTTATGTGTGAACTCAGTTACATAATAATTGACAGATTTCTAGATAACAAAGTGATTTGCAAAACATAAACAAAACTTTTTGACATGAGTTTAGGAATTTAGGGGAAAAGTTGAGACAAACTTTTTTAAACTTTTTTAAACTTTTAAATTGATATGATTTTTATAAAAAGTAACATTTATTGCTTTTTGTTGGCAACAGAGTAAGGAATTATAATTTTAATTCAATTTACAGGCGTTTAATTAATTTTGACTCAAATCTCGTTTAGTGACTACGAGTTGCAACCGGCAGTCGCTATAACTGTGTTGTTGTTATATAAGAGTTGTGTTATATTTAAGAGCCTTAACCACACAGTTGTATGAGTTTTATATAAGTTTGATATGAGTTTTAGATGCGATGCTCACCGCACTGTCTGTCATGAGATAAAAGTTGAAAAGTTCATAAACTAAGGAAGGAGTGAATGGAGTGTCTGTTCCCCTCTCTATCCATGAAATACAACACATCTCGCAGTCTTCACACAATATCACCGAAAGCTATTGTTTTCGAGTAATATAACAATCATATGTGAGTTTAGAGTAACACTTAGTATATCCCAATCTATCGATTTTATTACATCTCTCGCAATATTTCCATTCAAATCTGTTTTTATGATTACTTTTCTCGGATGAGAAACCTTTCAAAGATTTGAGTGAATCTGCATTTTTCGTAATAGTTATTATTAGATTAAATTTACTTTTTTGGGATTTATTGTTTATTTTCTATCTAATTCTGTACAATATTTACAGTAAGTTTGTTGGCATAATTCAAACATTTTGTTTATGTTTTGCTTTTCAATGGTTTCGTTCTCTATATTTAAGTTGACTTTTCTCTTTGAAAACTTTTTTTAAAATATATATATTTTTATTTATTTTGTTCAATTGTTTTCTTTTCTAAATACAGGAGTGATTTTGTTTGTGTGCATTTTATTCACAACTCATGTGTGACTAAACATAGGAATTAAAATCATCATAATTCATATTATATTCCCAAACGGTATCCAATAATTAATAACTTACCACTACTCGATGTGCTTGACATTCATTTGCGGAATATATTTAATAAATTAAAAGTTTTATAAATAAATTACATGAAGACAAATACGAATTAAAAGCAAATTTCGTGACTTTAATCAAAAAATAGGGGAAAAGCATTTCAACTGAAGACAAAAAATTATTTTAAACACCAAATGATTGATTGATTGGCTAATAATAAACATTATTGTATTTGTTTTAGATGTTTACCCATCAAAGCATTTTGCCCTAAACTCAATGCTAAATAAACTTTGTATTTTGTTCACTGGATTTTTGCCTTAAAAAACAAATCTCGATTTAATTAATGTAGACATGGATTCATAAAATTATTGTGAAAAATGTTTTAAATGTAATATTATTCTTGAACCACAACTCAAAGCACACTATTAATAATAAAACATCATTTGATTTTCAATGGTGTCTAACACTTAAGTAGTATTTTTCACATAAATATATTCTGACTATTATTACATGAAAAAAAAGTTATAAATATTTTTTCAATGCTATAACAAATTCGTGCAAATCATATGAGAAAAAATTATAATAAAAATAAATTATTTAAAAAATTTATATATTAAACGCATCATCATTTTTATGGATTATTTTATTTGTGAACAAATTGTGTCAACAAAAATAATATACATTCAATAACTTCCTAAAAAAGCTCAAATCGTAACCGAAAAACACTTTTGTAAAAATCAAACAAAATAATGCATTTTTAAATTGCTATCAATAAATGTGTTAATAATAGTTATTGAAAAGTATTCAACGTTGCAAAGTCTATGACAAAACACTGGGACTGATAATAAAATATCAGATATTATATGATTACACACTTAATAATTCAAATGTATGGTACAATTTTGGCGATTGTGTCGACACATAAATCCTATTTATAAATAATATGACAACAATGAGACCAATACTACATAAGCGTGTATTTAAGTTCCTATGACTGGAGGCACAAAAAACAATCATAACTTCTGGTGTCAAATCATAAATAGCAGGAAAAACTTATATAACATTAAGTCTCTCACACATGATATCTGCGAAGACTAATAATTTTTTCTTTTAATAATACTTAATATCATAGCATAGACCCCAAGCCTTGGGTATATAATATAGTTGATTGTTTTAGTTACTTAGATATAGGATTGAGTGAAATAATAGTAATAATCATCTGGAAATGGGTAACCATTCGAGTGGATTCAATAAGACATTTGTCACGAACCAGAGCCACAATAATAAGGACTCTAAAAGACCGCATTCAGTGCTCGGCATCAGCGCTGAGGACAACAGTCGATGTAATTTCAAGGGACCCGTACTTCGCTCCCATACCCATCACAACGAGAATCACAAAATGCATAAATACACGAGACCTCCGGGGATGCAATTACCACCCCTTCCGCGATCCCATTCCTTCCATCAGGTCTTAAGGCCCACAGAAAATGGACAGATATTGGCCGCCAAAGGCACCATCAGGGGACTCGAGTTCAGTAAAGTAAGTCCTGATTAATGAGAGTTACTATTATTATTCAATTATTATATATCAACGCTTTTTAAATTGAATTTTCATTTTATAATAATACATGTGTTGTAGAATAGAGTGGATGTGAATATATTTTTAGGTCATCCATTCATTTACTATAGAAATATCATTTCAATGTTAATGAATAATAACTTTATTTTTTATATTAAACTTAATATCAATTATGATTATTCCCATTGCTTTCTCATGTGCTGTCAGACATACTTTTAAGGGAATATAGAAATTAATTTAAGAGACTTTTGTGTATTTTCTCACTTATGGCATGAGAAGGCTTTTCATTAGTCTGTCAAATAAACTTCAAATCATTAAAATCGATAGAAAACTAAAATTTTCTGCTCTACTCTTGAAAATTATTTGACTTTAATTTTGTTGTTAACGAGTGAGCATAGAAATTGCCTGTTATTTAGTTTTTAATTGAAAATAAAAAAACTCATAAAAACTAGAGTGTCTTTATGTATTTTTTTTGTTATTAAAAATGTTGAGAATTGTAATGAATTTCGAAATGACTTTTATTTTGTGTCTCGTTTTTATGGCAAAGAAAGTAATTACTGTTTATAGATATTAACAAAAAAGTGGTCAAAAACGTGTTGTCCATTAGAGAGAGAGAGATAGAGAGAGAGAGAGAACGTGCAGAACTATAATAGCATTTGTCTGGAATTTCTCCTAAATACTAATGAAAAGCCTTCTCATGCCATAAGTGAGAAAATACACAAAAGTCTCTTAAATTAATTTCTATATTCCCTTAAAAGTATGTCTGACAGCACATGAGAATAATGACAATCATTTTTACTTCACTTATCATTTCCTTAATTAAACTTTTGGTGATATTTTTTGCTCCATTTTATCAAATCAAAAGATTTAGTGGAAATCTTTTCGATTCACTACTTATTTGGCAATTGAAATACAAAAAGAAGTAAAAACTATAATATTTTATTTTATAAAAAAGTGTATTTTAAGAAACGATTTTTATTGTTTTCTTATATAAAACGATTAAATTCTTATTAAATCGTTTAAGAAAATAATGGTTTTATTGAGAAAAATCCATTTTATATTTCTATCGAAAGAGTTATAAAGTTCACGTAAATTGTGGAAATAAATACAGAAACTATAATTTTGAAAATACATTTATTTATAAATAATTTTGAAAGTATAATTAATTAATAGGAATATACATTAAATCTCTATGAATATCACTACAATTCTTTTCAGTTTTAAATACATTTAAAATATAATATTTATTTATTATCATATTTTATTTGAAACCATATTTCAAAAGTCGTAACACAGATAAACCAAATCCTCTGTTTTATTATCCTTTATATTTATATAATATTCTCAAACAAATAGCATTCATATGCTAATGAAGTTTGAATTTCTAGGTTTGTTCAAACGACCAAGTATTATAAGTAGTAATCCAGTAAATCATGAATTTTTACAATTGCATTTTAATATTCATATTTAAATATAAATAGGTTGACATCAAATGTTATTCTCGGTATAAATGTTATTCTTTCAAATGTCAAGTCTATAAACAAATCATAAAATAAATACAATATTATATGTTTGAAACATATCCTCATTATTCTCGTATCCCTTTGTTTTCTACTGAACAGTCAGTGTATTATTAAAAACCTACAAATCTTTGTTTTTATTATTGTTAATTAAAATTTCTATATCTCTCAAGTGTTTTATTTCGAAAACAAATTATTTATTTCAACAAAATATTAATTTCAAAATAATTTTCTAAACACTGTGTTTGAAATGTAGTGAAAACTAACAAAAATTAAATGATAAAAGTTTTCAGCTACTCTATAATTAAGTATGAAATTAGTTTTTTATTTTGTAAAACATTACAATATAAATATGATTTTTCGCCACAAATATTTTTCACTTAACATTCAATTTTCAGTTCAAAACGTTGATATCATATGAAGTAATTATAAGGTTTGCATAAAATCAGTTCAAATAATTAGCGCTCGAAAAATAAATATTAATTTCACATAATTTTCATATAGAAAAGCTAACAAATCAGATAAGAATCAGAAAATAACAAGTTTTTCCTTCAATACAAAGTGTATCACAACTCCTGTTATACAACAACACAAAAAACTTACAAAAAGCTCAAGTTTTTGCTAAATGTTTTTATTGTATACATAGAAATTTATTAAATGCAACTAAATTCGTGTTCATTTCTATGGTAATAATTTTTAATCTTTACAAAATTGTATTGGTTTTGTATCATTTATTGCAATTCAAGCTATTATTTAATAAAGTTTTGAAAGTTTTAAGTCTTTCTCGGTATATAAGGTTTGGCAATGAATTTGGAAATACAAAAGCCATTTAAAACTCCATTATATTTGCATTCAATGTTAACATATCATTAAGTATTTAAATCCTCCGTATATTTGAATGCTTTAATGAATGCGATGATAATTTTTAAATACATTTTCCTATGTTTAAACGATATTTAAATTTCCAAGTATTATGAATGCAAAGTCGGAAACAAAATGACTTTATTTAATGACGATTTGAATATAGCTTATAAGTTTTGTTAATTTAGTTAATACAGCAAGACAAAAGTTTGTTTTAAATTATATTCATTAAAGGGAAGCCGTTATTATAATTAATATCTAGTGTTGAGTACGGAAACAGAAATTCCGTTGAGTATAGCATTAAAATTAATTGCATTATCACTAAAAGCAGATCAAACAACACATTAATAATTGATGAGATGTCGAGACAATTAAACCTCTCTTATAGTGAAGTAAATGCAAAAAACTTCTTATGAAATATTTTGCAACAAAATCATGAGTTTATTCATTAGGGTTTTACATGTATTTCAACAGAAAATAATGTTTTAATTGCTTTTTTTGCTATAGAAAAGCAAAAAGTTTTTTAAAACACAAAAGAGAAAAGAGAAAAATGAAATAAAAACTTAAACACAAAATAAAAATTTGCAGACAAAATGAATGGTTTGTTTTATCAGAGTTTGTGAGTTTGAAAATTAATGGCATTTTTGATATCCATTTGACAGCCGCTGACAAACGCCACGAAGAGTCCGATCGCTGACGAACTCAAAGCTATACTGAACTCCAGGCGCTGCAAAAGTGAGACCGATTTAGCCGCAGATAATGGCAGTAGTCATGACAGCAATCAATCAGAGGGTAGTAATTATGAGGACAACAATAAGCGAAAGGAATTCAATGGCATCCGAAAGAGTAGCGCTAGTAATGGGGTGGCGGCTAAGATACACCGCGCAAAGTATAGGGCACCTCCACCTCCCCAACACCTGTCCGGCTCCACGCAAGACCTGTCCGCCACCAACACCTCTCACAGCAATTTGTTGTCATCGCTGGACAGCAGTTCCAGTAATATGACCGACAGTCACAAGAAGAGTGCCGGCAAACAGTTTGTGGCCACCAGTGGCACCGCCAGTGCCAGCAGCGCCGGTAGCAGTGGCAACAGTGCTCACAATAATTTAGACGTTCATAACAATGGTTTGACCAGAAAATTGAGCCAAAAGTCTTATAATAATCACATCTCTAGTGATGAGTCGTCGAGATATCTGATTATACCGCGACTCAAACTATCGCAGCAACAGCTCCAACACCAGTCCTCCACCGGCCATAAAGATCCGGGTAATGGTAGTGCCGGTAGTGGTGGCAATCATACTAATAATACCGGTGCTAATCATGTTATGCCATCACGATATCAGTCACGAAACATCATATTTGACTCAAAGAATGCCAACTTTGAAGGTATGAACAAAACCAGACATTCAGAGAAAACTTTCCACTTTTAGACAAACGCTTTGTTGAACTCAAACATCAAATTAAAGACTTCTTTCTTTCTCGAACAGTTTTGTTTTATGTCTTATTTTAGTTTATTTTTGTGTTTATTTTCATATTTTTCAGTTAATCTTCCTTTTATTTTATGGCCATTTTTCTCGTATAACCTATTTATGAAAAATATCATCATTTTCTTATTTTTTTGTTTTGATTTTTCTTGTATATCTATATAGTTGTCATTAATTCTTATCATTAGATTTATTATCATTTTTCCACTAAAAATAAACTTTATTTAGGAGAAATTCCAGACAAATGCTATTATAGTTCTCAAATCATCCCAAAAATATGTGTTTTTTGTCTAAACATTTAACAAAACTAATGAATAGTGAAAAATAGTATTTAAACCAATTTAAGCAAAAATGTTGAACCAATTGGTCTAATTATCTAAGAAATAGATTTTAAATATTTAGTTATTATATTTATAATAGGATCGCTAATGTTGTTATTATTATAACAGTTATAAGGTTTTGCTAGTCTCAATTTGGACCCTTAAGTCAAAAACTTATTCAAATCGCTATTCATCTATGATAAACATTTCAACAAAATATAATAATAATAATAATAAAACCTAGAAAAACTTTTCTAAAATACAGATACAATTACTTCAAAATAAAAATGAAATGAAATATATTTATAAACTAATAATAATATGTAATAAAAGTCCAATTATTATAATATTAAACCGATTGCTCTCTTATCTAACTATTGGATCTGATTAGAGGCCAAACACTTATCTCTGTATATTTCATAATAGTTTTCAATACAAAAGTTTTCATTTGATAAGAAATAACCAAAAATAGCAATTCCCTAATCATTTGTATATCTCTCCCTCCATAAGGGGTTAACTCTGGGCTGAGCGCCGACTGTTCCCAGGATTACCGCAAACTGAAGCGCTCGTCCTCGTCGTCCAATTACGAGTCGGATCTGAAAAACAAAACCAAATCTGATATGATTTCCATCGATAAACACTATAAAATCAAATCAATCGAGAGATTGAACCGCGAGCTGAGCGCCGAGACTAATAATAACCACAACAATAACTATAATAATTATTATAATCATAATAACAGGGACTTCGTTAAAGTGAATGACAATCCGTTTTATAAGGAATTGAATTCAATTAACTCGGAGGACCTGTTCCCTGAGCTCCGCAATAGTCATCACAACAGCAATCATAATAATAGTAATCATAATAATCACTATAATTACAGATATTTTGATGAATTAGACGGTAATAAGTCGGATGAGTTTTATTCGGACAGAAAGGTTAGGAATAAGAGCGCCGGCAGTCCGGCCCTTCCGCCAGCCTTTGATGACAACTTCATTTTGAGGAGAAGTACACCGACTGCTGGTCTCAAAGACCAACAAAAATCCAGTTACTTCTTCGGCAAACAGAGCCAACCAAACGGTAATTATGAGACATTTTATGCTAATATTATGATATGTTTTGCAAATTTATAACAATTTTCCCTCAATTTTCTCATAAATTTTCCGATAATTTCTTTATTAACACAACAAATATGTGTTATATTTTTAAGACTATATTTGGCCTGAATTTTCCCAAACAATTAATTGGTTTGCTTTCAAATTAGTGGTTCAATTTCAATATTATAAGGCGTTTCGCATTTGTGTTTGTTGTTTGAACTAATTTTTCTGCACGTTCTCTCTCTCTCTCTCTCTCTCTCTCTCTCTCTCTCTCTCTTAAACGACAAAAATTCTTATGCAAAAAACTTTTCATTTATAATTTATACAGTAACAGTACATGTAATTGTGAATAATATCCCAGAATTTAGGCGTCAAGTGTTCACACAATTATATATTTTGCGAAAAAATACTTTTCATTTTGTTCACATATTATGAACAATAAACAAAACGTTTTGTTTTACGGCAACATATTAGACCCAGATATGTATCTAAAATGCATTGCTTTTGAAAATATGTTATTTTGAGGTCAAAGGTGGAGGTCTGGAGCATAGGATGAGACGGCAAATTAGTTTCAATCATCATATGATGTCTGAGAAAACTCTCTATTCATGCGCTCATCATAAATAAGATTTTAATTTTATTTCGAGAATTTATTAATCAATGAGAAAATCATTAATGGGAATAAATACCAGAAGATTTGCTTAGATTTAATTATGTGTTTCTCAATAGTCTTGAAGTATTAGAGAAAAAATTATTAATTTCAATACATATTTCACAAGTCAATGGCAAAGTAATAGCGGCACAACTTTTTTTGATATGTCGGTCCAAAATAGGCCATCAAAACGATCGCAACAAATATCTGTTCCTAATTTGAAAGCTTGTATTCCTTGAAAAGGACTTATTATTAAATGAATACTTTTATTAAATGTATTTTACACAGTAGTATAATGAAATACAATGTCTCTCTCTCTCTCTCTCTCTTTCTCTCTCTCTTTCTCTCTCTCTCTCTCCTATTCTTTCTTTCTTTCTATAATAAAAATTACTATAAATTAGAAAAATTTTAAAAATATTATATAAATTAACATTAAACTGGTTTGTTTAATTAAAATAAAAATCAGTATACATGATACAGGTATATATAGCACACTACTATGAAGCCTGTTCATAACTGCCTTGTTCATAATTAGCATTAATTTTCGTATTTGCTTTGCCAGTGAATATGACTTTGCCTTTCTATGCAATCTAACAAAAGTCACGAAAAGTATTATTATATAAATTGTATGTAAAGCACATTAACTGTGATCGTGATATCTGTATTGATTTAAATGCTTTAAATTGTAGTGAAATTGAAAACTCTTTTCTCTTTTAACCACTTTTTAAGCATAAAAACAAAGAAAAGGCTATTATTTCTATTCGTATGCAAACATTGTGTCTGTATTTAAATCTCCTATTATTGAACACAATTTAATGGCAAAAATATTAATTTTTTGTTTAATTATACGAAAAAAGTTTATTGAAATACAATCTCTCTCTCTCTCTCTCTCTCTCTCTCATTCAATCCATATTTGTATTGGTATACAATTAATTCATCGCAAAATTCTTGACTCAGAAACACATGATTTGATTTTGATTTTTAGACACCTTTATTATATCAGACATTCATTTCAAAAGGCATTAAAAAGTTTTCAATATATTAAATAGTAATAAAGATTTTGCTTTTTTATTAAGTAGTATAATGTATAATATCATAAATACAAAATTCTATTACATTGTGATCTCATTGAACAGTAATTATATTTTAAAAGCAAATTTCTATACCATTTGATTAACAAAATGTATACTACTTTAAAGCCGTATCTCAATGAGAAACAACGCCTAAAAATTTTCTTACTTTGCTTTTGAATATAAAATAAATCATAAGCAAAATAAAATTATGATTCAAATCATAAAATTGAGTGCATTTTAAATGTTGATTGAATTGAGGAAATGAAGATAAAGTGGTTTAATATGCTTTTGCGTACAATTATTTCCTAATCAATAGATAATACACCGAAAAATTGGTGACTAAACTCTTACAAAAACATATATTATATTTAAATTTCAATCAATCAATTGTTTAAATAACACTTGAAAAGGGATTCCGTGTTTTCTACTTATGTATAGCAAAAAGAAACCCCTTTTTCTGAACGCCAGACAAAAGCTAGCATTTCATCAAATATTAGGTCATTTATACTATAATACAATAATTAAACACAACTTTTCATTAAATACTCTTTTCTTTCTATTACTCTATCATTTAAGACACAATAAAAATGTCAAAAATATAAGTCACGTCTAAATGTGATATGAATTCAAACCCTATTCACACCGTTTGATACATTTAGAGAAAAACAATAAAAATAAATCGTTGGACACAAAGCGTGCGATACATCCGTGGAGTGATGAGACACACAACGGCACCGGCAATGGTGTCAATGGTGTCCACACCAACGGCTCCCGAACCCATCACTTGACCAATGATGACATGATTAGACCCGCGAAGCCGTACAATAGCCGACAACAAGTGCACACCTCATCCACTCCCCCACCGGCGCCTCCTATTCTCAATTTCGACTACGAGTTCGACATCTCGAGTGCCAATAATACCAAATCTATTCGCACTAATGTTAGCGATAGTGCCAACTATTCCGATGAGGACGAGGAGGAAGAGATTAAGGTATCATATCATGTCATATATTTATATTACAAAACATATTAGTCTCATTTAATACGGTTACTACCGGTGCTGATCCCATACAGTATACAAAACCAAATTAAAAAATATAAATATATAGTGCAACAAAACATAATATAAAGTTTTCTAATTAAGTGTATATTTAGTTTATATTATAGTTAATGGAAAAAGTTGTAAAGAAAATTACTTCATGACTAGACGAGGGATTAAAACATAACAAATCAAAACATGCTTTCATAAACTCTTAATTAATAGTAGTTTAGTGATTAGTACGGGATTATCGCAAATATGCTTTAAATTAGAAAATTTTAAACCCATATTTTATAAATTATTTTTATAGTTTTCATTTTTTGTGCACTTTACACAATAATTGTACTTTACTTTTTTTTGCTTATTACCGTAAACCACTTAACACATACTTTATTATTAAATGCATTTCAAATAACCCATTTTTAACAGTATTTACACCATTATTACATAACTAGACTCTATTAGACTAATATTTTTAAGCATTTATACCGTAAAAAACTATATGTGCCAAGATTTCACTTTTTAAAAATATTTCCTAATTATATCTTAATTTCGCCACAATTTACACAAAAAATCTAATCATAAAATACCTTTCGTTTGTTAAGTAGTACTCTAATGAATGTCAGATAAATATTGCCTACAATGGGTTTTTCGCATTAATTGTTTCCTGAATTCATATCTTTCATAAACACTTGAATATCATGTGAACTATATGTTGTTATATTCATAAATAGGTTATAATTCGTCCGCAATTACCGCCACTAAAGAGGGAACAGTTGTCTGAATCACGTCGTGAGCGGATCCTACTATCGGAAGACTTATTCAATTTGAGGCCAATCGCCAAACA
>CAJPVJ010001742.1:0-15212 GCA_905397405.1 Oppiella nova | reverse complement strand
AATTTAATTAATATTGTATTCATTTACCGGCAAAGGTCACTTTTGTACTTGTTGACAATATTGAGTAATTTAAGAAACATATTGTAGTTATCATTATAACTTTTTAACATAGACATTGATAATTATAATGTGTTAACAAATGAAATTTTAAAAGTATATTTTATGTAGTATACCTCAAATGATCAAATGAATTATTGTATCGCATGTAATACATAACTAAACATGCGCATAGTTACTATACATTAAATATAATACTTGTCAAATTTTAAAATGATATTGTATAATATGTGACAATTGTATAAATAACGTGTTTGTTACTAAATGATTAGTTTCTAGTGCAAAAAATTCATTGTTTAAAATATTATTTATTTATCCAAAAATATGCAATTTAATTATACTAACTTATTATGTAGTATAGCTCAACAAATAGTATAAAATATTAATTATTTTACACTCAATTTTAAATTATAGTTAAATTAATTTAATATTACATAAAATATACGAGCACTCAATATAAATTTATAATGAGCAAGATATTTTAATCATTAAAATGAGATTTAAATATAAAATACAAATATTTAGTATTTAAAACAGTAAATTATCACTAGTATTGAAATAAATTTGATAATATTTTGAATTTAAATTTAATACATTGTATCGTTATGCCTCAAATTATGAATACATGATCTAATAGGATATTTATACTTACAAAACATTTACACTAACACAATATCAACTTTTATTTAAATATGTACGACAAATGTTTTGTAAATTAAATAGATATAAAAATAGATCACGTGATATAAATAATCATAAATTCATAACTTTTTGAATAACTTGAAATGCCATTTGTTGGATATTAAATATTAACTTATTTATTTTTTAGTTTATATAAAATTAATATCTAAATACACTGTTGGTGTATTATTATTGAGAAAAAAACTTTATTTTTTGTATTATAAATAAATATACTCAACAAATTTCTGCGTAAAAATCAATTTATAATATTTACTTTTAATATACAATTTTTAATGGAAATTACTAATTGTTGATATACTTTAAAAGTCTTTTATTTTAATCATACAAATTAGTGCCCCCTATTGACCAGTGATTTCATTTGGTATTCTGGCGGGCAAGGGATTAATACAAATTTTATATTTTAAACCATCACTGTAATCGCAGGTATGTCTCTCATAGGGTTCCTCCTTACAGTTCTCATCACCTTGACACTTTGTTGACCACTCCACTATACAGTATCTATGAGCTTGGCATTTTGATAAGTCGGGTTCCTCTTTACAGTATTCATCAGTACGCTTTCCTTGAGCGTCAAAAGGTTCCTCATCTTGTCGGTCGTGCCGTATGACCCTGGTTAACGCGCTACCACCGTAAGCGCCATTAATTGATAATTGGACGACCGTATGGCGCGATACAAAGTTTGTTCGGTTGTCTGTACGCTATTGTCTACACCGAAACCTATAGATACTATTAAAACAATAGTTATGAACATTATCAATTTATGAACATTCATTGTTATAGCTTTCAACTGACTGTTGACTTATGAGTAAAAGCTTGCGAGTTATATACAGTATTAACATATGGTATTCGTTGACGTAATAGTCTCACCAACTGGGTAATTTGATGTCAATTTAGTAGTGTCCTATTCGTACGTTCAATGTTAACATCCCTGTTGTATCCATTTTTAGATTCAAATCATCCAAATTGTCAAGGTAACAATGCAAATTTTTATACTAGAAGTTATTTAAATAAAAATAAAATTTTTAACAGATAAACAAGAAATAAAAAGATTAAAAATCTCATTAAAAATATCGAAACTCGTGTGATTCATATGAAAAAACAACAAAATTTGGATAGTAGCTTGCTTAATAAAAACGATCAGATTAATAATAGGTCACAAGAAAATCTATTACAATGTATACCACAAGATCAACCCAATAGCCAAGGTAACCATGCAACTCACAATATATATAATAATAATAAATTAATTCAATGTTATTAAATAGATACACCAAACATAGATGTTGAAATATTGGATAAAATCTCGAATAGTAACGTCGGTCTAGATCTTGATTTCAACCAAGATGAAATTTTACCATTACCTCGTGAGTCATATGGACATCGTATAAATAAAAGGTGCTTGTGGTATATGGGGTTGACATTTACGGGCTTAGTATTATTAGTATTGTTATTGCTGCTTTATAAATTAAATATTGTCTTTTAAAATTGAAAATGTGTCTATTTATCTACTTGTTTGTGGTCGTATTCAATCCCCTAACAGTCCACCCCACTATGATAAATAGAACGCACATTTAACACATTCATAAACAACATTATCTGGGACCATTAGAGAATGGTTAAAAATTTATTTAATAAATTTATTAATCTTGAGAAATTTAATCCAATGTAATTGAATAATATGAATAACTTTTATTATATTAATTGACATTAACTAGAAAACCGTATTGTATCGATTGATTTCATTCAGGCTTGCTTTATTTATCAATCTTTAAACTGTTAAATAAGATAACAATTAATAATTTAACAAAATTTGGTAAATTTTCTAGTTACCATTTACTTCATTTATAATTACCTTACCAATGAATATTTGTAATATACACGTATTTAAAGTAAATACAAACAAATAACACAAAACAGTAGGCATAGTAAACACTTACATAAAAGATATAATAATCAAACAATATTTTATTACATAATTACCTGTTATTTCATATCATAATCTATTCAGGGTTGCCAATAAAGGGGGTTGCGTTTTGCAGTAACTCAAAATAAACTAATATTTACTTAAAAATTACTATTATTTTAATTAAATTTCATTAATTGGGTTACATTGTAAAGTTATATGGGTTTAGATATAAACAATTTTTGTCATACTGTCATTTGGATGATAACTAGCTTTGTAATTAATTTGCATTTTAAACCTTTTGATTCAATACAATTTATTTATGCTTAGTAGATAACGTTATTTATGTACGTTTATTCTGTATTACTGTAGTGAATTAAATTTTTAGCAAACAAAATAATTAATTTTTATGTAATTAAATAATCAATTAAAGTTTTTAATTGTTTATATAGATTAATACAATTATTAGCGCATTAATTATAATTTTTAAATAAGTTTAAAAGCTTAGCTATCATTGATAATTTGTCAATAATTTGATAATAATTTGATAATTAATTAATGATAAACTTTATGGTTTAACAAAGGAGACAATTTTTAATTCATGTGTATATGTAAAATGTAGTGGTTAAAATTATATCAATTTTTTTTATCAAATATGAAGTGTTTTGTTTGCAACAGCTTAACAATGTTTTAATTGTAAAATGTTTATTGTATAAGGCCACAATTAATTTATATAATAAAAATTAAAACTAGAAAATTATACAACATATTTTATTATAATTTATAATTCTTTATTATATTTAATATGAAATTCAAAATATTTATAAATAATATTGTTTTATGTTGGAAATAATTTTTAATATAATTAATCAGTTATTTTATATTATATAATCCATATTATGTTGATAGTAAGTTGCTAGGTTTCTCAAATAACTTTATTATTTATAAGTATTTAATCCAACAATTACTATTTATATAACCCATATTAATAATATCTATTATGACATAATATGCTTTATTATATGTTTTATCTTAACTAAGTTATTATTTATTTTTAAAATTAAATTCCTGTGCAATAATTATATTTAAGTTTTTAAATTTAACACGCTTAAATATATGGAGCAGCAAATTATTAATGTATTATTTGTTGGACGTACTGGTTCAGGTAAAAATACACTACGTCATACCTTGTTTAATAATAAAAATACAAATAATATTATCGAACCTAATAATAATAATAATGATACACCACGGGATTATTTAATGTATGTGGATAAAATTTCAAAACAAACGTATCAAATATACCTTGCCGTAGCTGGTGAAAATAATGATGGTGACCCTGATGAAAATCTACATAAATTCATAGCCAATATGGAAAATAATGATGAAGGTCATTATATAATATGCTTTATATCCAAGGAAGGTCAAACACATATACTGGATGTTACCTATTTTCACCGGGTTATCGAGGTATTAAGCTCAAAATATTCAAAAATCACCATGATGATACACACGCATTGCGATGATTGTACAATTGATAAAGTTAATAAATACGAGGATATTGTACGTAGTCATTTATTTACCAAGCCAATTTATGATTATTGTAAGCTTGGTGTATTTCGTAGTAGCATAATTGAGCATTATAATGTAACTGCTAATAATGATGAAACTCAAACAAGCTTAATTAACCCAAAAAGTAATGATATTGGGCAAATATGCAATGACCTTATTGACAAAATAATAAAAGGTGCAAGTAATTTTGCTGAGAAAAATAATGAAAATGATAAAGTCATTACAAGTGAAGCTGAATTACCTCGGTCAAAAAGTAATTTGTCAATGAATGAGCATGCTATTCAAAATGCAAATATTGATGATGAATGTAATCATTGTTGTTGTGAGCATATATGCAAATGTTGTGAATGTTGCATGTGGGGTTGTGCGTTTTGTATGACATACATGTGTTTAATTTGTTCATGCTACAAACGCCATAAATATGTTGGTTATATGAATCAATGGGAATGACCTAATTTTTAGTTAATTTATTTAAAAATAAAAACAATTATAATTTCAGTACCAGTAACTTTAATTTAGTAATACTTTATCTATCTACAGTAATTGTATAATGATTATTGTAAAATTTTAAAATTCTAATGTAATGAATATACTTGTTGTATAAAACGTTGCATTTTGTTGTTTAAAAATTTATTAATTGTAAACACATTCCATGTTTTAATTTTCTAATTATTGAATATTGTTGTTATTATTATATTATTCAATATTATACTTATAAAATGTTATCAACATTAATAAACTATTCTATTGTTTTAAAAAATAATATATATTTTATATAACCCAAGTCTTATCTATGTTACTATGAAATTATCTGTAACAAAGTTATATACACCTTACTTTGTAAATAAACTTCATTATTATTGTATTACAAAAAACATTATTAAAGTAGAAATATTAGAATTAAAACTATATAAATTTTCTCAACAAATTAATTGTGTTTAAAAAATATGTTAATTTGGTAATATTGTGCAAAATATTTTAAATTGTGAACATTTATAGTAATAATTAAAATTATATTGTACATTAATTTTAAAATATTTTTGGAATAATGTTTAAAAATAATATACAATATATACAAACAATATCATAGTTAAACTTATCATTGTATAGTAATACATTGTAAAATTGAAAATAATTGATTAAATTGTAGTTTTTCAAATTCAAAACATTTACTTTTAATTGTGTGATATATCACTAGAAAGTTACCGTTAAACATAAATTAATATGGCGTGCAATTTTTCTACATACAATATATTTAATAAAATATCCGACAACATCAAGCACCAAATTAAATTATTTTACATTTTCCACGATGGTCAAGGTCACAACATAATCTACGTCACAAATGACGACCTTGTTTACGGTATGGGATGTAATATGTATGCCATACTAGGGTTAGGTCACGAAACGCCCGTTGATTCACCTCAAGAGATACCGGAGTTATCACACCAAAAGTTACGTGAGTTTTATCATGGTGGAATATTTATGCTTGGAATTAATGAACTTGATCAACTATATACCTGGGGCCATAATACTTGGGGTAACCTTGGAAGGGAGTCTAATACAAATTACAAAAATTACAAAGCTTCTACTATACCTTTATTTGATAATGATATTAAAATTAAGCAAGTAACTTGCAGTTATGGACATACATTAGCACTGACAACTAGTGGCCAGGTATACGCGTGGGGCTGGAATGTGGAAGGTCAAATAGGAATTGATGAAATTTGTAAATATAGCCATATTGTAGCGTTGCCAATGCAAATTATATTTGACCATGAGCATGCAATCGAAAAGGTAGCATGCGACAAAAATTCATCATACGCTATTACTACCAACGGACAGGTATTTATGTGGGGCAAAATGACCTCGAAACAAATCTCGATTACTAAATTAATTAAACCTACATTATTAGTTGATAATCTATTTGATATTAAATGTGTGTGCACAATTCATGATTCTCAACCATGTCATAAAGTTGAGTATTATGTAGAATCAGCATGGTTACATGATACCAATGTGAAAACAATTAATGACATGATATATTTGCTAGATAATAAATCGCAATTATATTTGTACGATTATAATCAAAAAACCTTAACAATGCTTTTAAATATAAAGTTTGAACAAATCATGGTAATTTATTCAGACCAATGGGGCAATAATATATTAACAGGGATACGTGATAATAAAATCTATCGTATTGCAAAGCCTGACAATATAATTATAACAAATTATAATACTTTAGAAGATTTTTACGCAAATGAATTTGAAATCACCTTGTCAACAGTTAATATTGATATGTCAAAAAATAAAAATTTGAATTTGAAAATTCGTAAGTTATAAATAAATTTAATAATTTACATTTCAAAATTGTTAATAATTATATTTGTCTATGAAAATAGGTTCTGGTAAAAAGTCCTATTTCAATAATACATTTACCAAGGTTAAAACAATGGGTGAGGGTGGTTATGGAAAAGTGTATATAGTTAAAGAAAAAGTGGACAATTTAAAATTTATCAAATTGTCGGATACGTTCGCAGTGAAAGAATGTTATTTACCAAGTTTGTAATTTAGTAAAAAATTTTAAAAACTTATCGTTCAAATAATGTTACATTAAACCTAACTTTACTTAATTTATCACCTTATATTATCAAGCATAAGCTAACATTACCTAGTCGTATTGTTAGAAAATACAAGTAATTTATTTATAACTCATTAGTAACTATTAAAATATATTTTAGATTTAACCGAAAAAGAGAGGCAAAACATTTTACGGGAAACAAAAAACATGATAAAACTTCGGTCACAGTATATCATAAAGTACTACAACTCGTGGATAGAAAACAGTCGCCTATTCATACAAATGGAGTTATGTTCCGACAATTTGGCTAATGTTTTGAAAATTAAAAATAAATTATTTGACATAAAATCGCTGGAAATGATGACAACTTTTGAGTTTTATATATCTTTAGAGATATTCCGTGAACTCACAGAATGTGTGCAATATTTGCATCAAAATAATATCATTCACAGAGACCTCAAACCGGATAACGTGTTGATCACTATTAGTGTCGATCATAGTTATGATGAAAAGGCCCGACATTTAAAACTTTGTGATTTTGGTCTCTCGAAAGAGGTGTTGAATACTGAACCCTATCGGATGTCATCGGCTAAACATACGGACGATGTCGGGGACGTCCGATATCAGGCACCAGAAGCTATGGACGAGGATTACAATCATAAGATAGATATCTATAGTCTGGCCCTAATTGGGGCACAAATATTTAATTTCGATGTTAAAGATATTACCCAGGGAAAGTATGTATTAAATAATAATTATTTTACTATTTTCTATCATAGTCATTTATCTATTTGTTTTGCATTATCTAGGTTATCATTATTTGCGAATGGTGATAATTTGTTGGGCGATGAACTAAATAAAATATATAATATGTTATTATTAATGAGTGTTAACATGTATCGCAAAAATGGCTCCAAAGATTACCATGATAGACCTGAATGTTCGGATATATTATCACAATTACCTAGCATGATTACTGATAATTTAATCTCTGATAATGAAATTGACTTATTTAACAAAATTATTAATTGCAATTGCCAATATATCTATTACAAATATATAAAATTAAAACCTTTTTGTAATATAATTGATATAAATTATGGTAAGTTATTGTGAAATTTTAGTTATAATTTCATAATTACTTGTAACTGTAGCAGGTAACTTTAACTCCGAATCGACATCTGACAATAATAAATTATTTGAAATGGATTACGATTTAAAAAATTCTTCAATGAAAAAATCAGTATATAAACTAAATCACCCTGATAATGGAGATGCTTATTCATTAATGGAATTTAATATATTTGGTAAGTTTAATTAGAAATATTCTTAAAAATAAAATTATTAACATGTTCTTATATTCTGTACTGTACTAGATGATGTAAACATCATGCTAAAATGTGTTACGCATTTGCGCAAGCATATACATGTTAATTTAAAATATTTTGTACCCATAAATGAAGCATGGATCAAAAATAATTTTATTAACGTACAATTAGCAGGGTGCTCGCAAACATTACGTAATATGTTAAATGTTAAAACCAACATGTTTATCGACCAAATTAGAAAAATTAGCTACCAGGACCATATTAATTATTATATATCTATTGAGATATTTAAAGATTGTCTAGAGTGCCTTGATTATTTATTTAATAATTTTGATGATTATGACATGAATTTCGATAGTTATCTTGATCACATAGTGTTTGTGCAAAATGCGTATGATGGTCGCTATATTAAACTCATATATTTAGCCGATACTAAAAATGATACTGGTAATTTTCAAAATGTAGTCAAAATTAAAACCATAGTCTACAAATCAATATCAGAATTGAGTCATAAAATATTTTCGGATATATTATTTAGGTAAGTTAAACTTAACAATATAGATTTATTTTATTTAACAAATAAATTTCTTATTAGCAAGGAAAAGTCACATAATCACGATGAAAATATTAATGAGCTTAGTGATTTTATGGACTGGCTAAATATTCCTGGAAATAGCGAGTTAAAAAATATATCGGAAATATTATCTACATTTAATGAGTTATGCAAAAAAATTGAGCTTGATCAAAATTCATTGGCAGAATTTAAAAATTATTTAATATTTAATCATGATCATAAATCAGCAAACGAAATTTTAATTCTATATGAATATGCATCAACTAAGATTCAGCAACATACCACATGTTACTGCGAAAATAGTACAAGCACAAATAGTGTTTGTCCAGTATATTATGCTCAAGTACAAACAAATAGATCAACTTTATTTGAAATATTTAACGTCGAATTAAAATATAAATTTTATAATTCATTATTAGCAAGTGATACCGATATTAATCCTGGTAATTTATATGTTAATGCAATGGCACACCGATTAGATTATATTATTAAAGCTAAATTTAATTTATTTGTTAATGTTCAATGTACTATTAACAATAATATTGATTATTATTTATCATGTGAATTAATAAAAGACATAATAATGTTCGCTAAACAAAATAAGCTTGTTACATTTGACAAATTATTACCTACAAATATAACATATAATAATCAAGTAACAAATGGACAGGTATTTAAAGTCAATGATTCAGAAGCAATAAATATCCATGGTAAATTTTCTGTTATGCATTTCTATGGAAATATAATGTACACATTATTTCAAGCCTTATTAAAAAAGTAATTTAAAATCTTTTTAATTAACTTTTTCAATTTTAAAATTTTAATTTTTATATTGACAGAAAAAATGACCTGCCACATTTAACGTATAAAATTGTTCAAGTTAAACATTTAATTAAATACTTGACAAATTTTAAATTTAATGATATTGAGCCAACATTGGATTATATTTTAAACGAATTAAATAATTTATCGATTAATGTCAACATGGTAAAATTTGATAAAAATCTCAAAGCAACATTATATACTTGGTTTAAATTGTGTTTTAAATATGATACAATTGATTGTCAAGGATATTATCTATTATACACATATTTAATTAACAAACTTAAAATGGATAACAACGTTAATATACCTGATATATTACCTTGTGGAAATATTAAATATTTAAATGAAAGTGCAAAATTCATATTAGATAAAACTAGTCAATATAATTGTAAACCTAATTTGACAGTTATTGAATCAGCATGCTCAGATTTAATTGGCGCATTAAAAGATAATTTTGATATATTAAATGTGCCATGTGAATTAATTTGGCAATTTTTTCAAAAACATCAAGATGTACTTGAAACTATATTTACAATTATGAATCAGCATGCTCAGATTTAATTGGCGCATTAAAAGATAATTTTGATATATTAAATGTGCCATGTGAATTAATTTGGCAATTTTTTCAAAAACATCAAGATGTACTTGAAACTATATTTACAATTACAACAAATAGAGAACCGATAACTGTTGCAGATTGGATTCATAAATTACCAATTACAACTATAAATAGCAGCACATATCGCGATCCTGTATTTAATATTCAAATTAACCAAGATAATCATAAACGACCTAGTACACAATATTGGCATTTTAATTTTCGACAATATCCCAATCGATTTTATCACAATATTTCATTGGCATTATTTGGCAAGTGTGATTATTTTACCATAATCAAAATTGTTACCTTGATTAAAATTTGCGACCCATTGCATAAAAAACATTTTGAATCTCTACACAATTTAATCAAATGTGTATTATGGCCTGAGAAAAATAATCCACGTGAAATTAGTTTGGTAATGTTAGCAACTGCCATGGCTATTAATCGTCCAATTAACATCTATAATACTAATGGCTTTAATATGACTATTACTTCACATGATGTTAATCTATATAAAAAACCAATATGCGTATTACAAAACCAAGATAAAATAAGTTCACTAATACCAATATTTCCAAATACACAACAAATACCACTTTTAAAAAATAATCCCTATTTACTACAAGGGNTTCACTAATACCAATATTTCCAAATACACAACAAATACCACTTTTAAAAAATAATCCCTATTTACTACAAGGGTAATTATTCAAAATGAAAATTATATTTTAATAATTTTAAATACATAAAATAATGTACTTATTAGGCATGATGAGTATAGTAATTGTAAAGGCCATTGTAATAATAACCATGATCATTTAGCTCGATTTGGATTTAGGGAGGCTTTTATATTTAATAAATTTGTAAAGTCAATACGAACTGGAAAGTATAATTAAGTTAACAATAATCATCGATTATAATTATAATTAACATGATTTTTTATTTCAAGGTTAAAACGTGAGACAAAATATACTAGTTTTCAGTATTTAACAAAAATACATCAAATCCAGCAGGCTAATATGCAAAGCATAAAAAATATAGATAGTAACTTGGCCAGCGAGTTAAATGAGCAGTTTAATAATAATTTACGTGAAAAACTATTAGAATGCATACCACGTGATCAAGTTCCATTTTTCAAAATGTTGTTACCATTTTTAAATTCAAATCAACCAAATAGCCAAGGTAAGAATTCAAATTTGAATACTATAAGTTATTTAAGTATAACTAATTTTTTTATAGATAAGTCACAAATAGATGATCTTAAAAATTTATTAGATTCAAATGTTGATAAACCTATTTAATAGACAAATAAGCCAGCAACATGTGTTTAACAAATAACTTTGTAATTAAAAATAAGTGTAATTTAAACAATTAGATAAATGCTAAGTTTTAAAAATTAATTCCTATTAAAAGCAAACTTAAGGTATGTATAGCTCTCTCTCTCTCTCTCTCATAAATTAATATCATTTAAATAGTTATTAAATATATTGGAAAGAATTTATAGGAAAAAGATTGGATTTTATTGTTGGAAACTATTCATTATAATCAGATTCCGTGGATATGAGGTAATTGTCATACATTCACAAAAATTATATAACTTTTTGTCAAATCATTTCATATTATATCACTCATCTGTTTACTATTTCTCAGGTTGTGCTCATAAACTCGTATTCAATACAAACTATATGTTTATCAAAATCATAACATTTTCTATGATGAATGTATATTCATATTGTTATTGTTATTGTTATTCATTATCCATATCTTATCGCAAAAATATAATGAGACAAATAATACATAAATTTATATTTAATTTAATTCATATACAATTCACATACAAATTATTCCGTTTAAATTCATATTTAAATTAAATTATTATATAATTTATAAATTATAATATTATTATGTTAATATGTCTGTAATAACGTGTTTGAATTGAATATTTTTGATTTTTATAATTACGTCTATTATAAGGTATAGGTATAATATTTAATTTTAACCTGTATGGTTTATACAAAATGTAACTCTTTGCTCTGCTTTTATATGAAAGTATAATAATAATAATTATCATTTTAATCTTAAATGAATAGATTTATTATGATAATGATTTATCTAGGTAAATATAAATCTATTTTATGGCGTACTAAATAAGTTTATTCATAAAATGTAAATTTTAAAATATGAACAATTATTCATAATGAATATTAAATTGATTAAAGTATTAATATTATGCTTATTTGCATACCTCATTTATGTATATTTATTATGGGTATTATATATAAAAAATACTTTATACTTTATAAAAATAATTAATATATTATCGCGGATATTATTATATAATAGGCGCATTATTTAACTACAAAATTGAATGTTACAAATTTTATTCACAATTATTACTATATTTGTTAATAACATTAATAAAATTAGTAATACTATAAACTAAAATAAAATTTTCACTCCAGATACACGTATCATGATAGTTTATTTATAAACCTCAGTTGAATCATACGGCACAAAATCCTTGACATTGATATCACCCTCATAAACACAGACATCTCGGTCGTCGGACACGCATCGTAATTTTGACTGATCCAGGGTACTCGTTGCGATCCTAAAGTGGTTCTGGGTCCTATCAGGGAAAGTGGTCGCGACACCATTGTAATTATTTTGCAATACACTCTGCGAGCTATTATTCGGTGTCATGCTGGTCAAATAAACTCCCTTTCCCGATACGGCATCACCATTAGCAGGGTCGCTTTCCTTGATATACCCGGACTTCTCTATCTCTTGTTTTCCCTTTTCATTCGTGTAATAAAATAGACTTTTCTGTGTTTTTGACTCATTTGACGTGTTGTTCCCCATAGGCACCACTTTGAAGGGCTAAAAAACCTATAAAAAATAGGTAGGTGATTTTTTTGCTAAATACGAGGCCAAAAATAAAGCAGAACTACATAATGCTAATAAAAATCTTGTCAAAAATGATTTCCGAAACATAAGCTTAAAATGAAATATTTTAAGCATTTTTGAAAATCAACTTTGGCAACATGAAAACACACATACCCAGATTTTTGTAAATAATATTTTTATGCTCAATGTGATTTTGAGCACAATTGCAAACTATTAGCACATTTGGAGCGCAAATCTATACGAATGTGAAACAACAGAAAACATATACTTATATACAGTTGTGATTGGATTGCAGTTTCAGAGGAAATGGCAATACATTACATAAAATAGATGATAATCAACAGAAAGTTTGGGAAAAGTATTACTCATAATATAGAAAATCGGACATAAAATAAAAATTAAAAATAATTCAAAATTCTATCAACTGTCACGTATGCCATAATGTTTTGCATAATGTTAATTTAATAAATTCATGTCTCAAGGATATTTTAATATATGCATCGTGGAATAAATATTTATACAATTTGCATTAATTCCAATTAATAGATGTTTCTGGTAAAAGTGTTTTGTTTTTATTTTAAAAACCTTGAACATTTCACAGCTTACATACGCCCTGCCATTATTTATATATATTTAAGTAATATTATTACTATAATCCTATGAAATAAAACTTTATGATAAAATATTATAGTTTTGAAAATATATGTATAAAATACATATAATATTACAATTACTATACAAAAGCTTATTAAAATTAGTGTAAAATTAAAAATATAACTTTTTTATGACCAACAAAATTATGTTACACGGACACTTTATAAAGTAAGGCATAAATTGGACGAACAAATGTATGCTATGAGAATTGTTGAGTTTCAGGGTAAATATAAGTATAATTGGCGCTATTAACAAATTATTAAGGCAAAATTTTGGTAAAAAAATTGATTACCCAATAAACCCATATTAGTCAATGTTTGGCATCTTAACATTCAAATTTGTTTGATAATTCACACATCAATTTGCGATTTTTTATTATATAACATACTGTTCTTATAGACTACAAGATTAATATTGTAAAAATTAATATTCACTTTTAAATTTTTTTATTATAGACTTGTCTGATGAATGCTATCAAATGGGACTTAATGAAATAAAAATTTTAAAAGATTCGTTCAGATTATGTGGTCGAGTATTACAACTCATGGCCAGAAAGAAAACACATCTACATTCAGTTGGAGTTCTGTTCACAGAGTTTAAGGAATATTCTTGAAATCAAACCACAAATGTTTGATAGGAAAATAGGAGATCCTATGAATTGTGTCGAGTATTTCATTTCGTGTGAAATATTCCGAGAGATCTTAGAATGTGTTCAGTATTTGCATGAATTGAATCCACACATCATTCACAGAGACCTCAAACCCGACAATATATTGATTGCCGAAAATTTCAGAAAACGCAATTTGTTAAGTTGTGTGACTTTGGATTGGCTGCCGAACACTTGAAAGAACCCAAAATAAACCTAAAGACTTTCGTTTCTATTAAAGGTATTAGTCCAGAACTAAGTACCTTGATGTATCGTAGAATGGGTATAGGCAAACAACGTCACCATAAGATTTACCAGGCTACTAGCTCACAAATAAATAAGCCAGATGCTGGACATATAAATTACCAAGCACCCGAAATATCGCAGGATAATTTGTTTAGTTTCCAGTCTGATATTTATAGTTTGGCACTAATTGGCGTTGAATTATTTGACATAGACATCTCTAATATAGATTTAGCCGGGTAAGAATAACAAATAAAATTATAATATAGTCTATTTTGAAAAATAAACTAATTAAGTTATATTTGACTAAGATTTTTATCGCATTTGCATTATGAAAAATTTATAATCCGTATAAGTGTACAAAGTATATCGATAAGCACATAGATCAGTGTTATTCAACATTTTACAATTTATTGAGATGAATGTTTTCTGTTCATAAGGCATCAAAGAACATTGTCATAATACAATACAGAATTGGCTAACTGGCAATCGGGATTTTTTGATTGTATGTGAACGTCCATTCAATTCTGAGTCAGAATATGTAATTTATATTGTCCTGTGAATTCGGGATCGGCCTGAGTGACCAGTTTTATCGGGAAATATTTTATATAAAATGTCA
>CAJPVJ010001741.1:0-15213 GCA_905397405.1 Oppiella nova | reverse complement strand
AATAATACCAGCAATTCTTCAGATTATGATTATCTCATCAAATTCTTAACACTTGGTATAACATTTGCCTTCAATTTGTGTACAATTCAATTGATTTGTTGATTCCATACGACACATACAATAAGGCGATTCAGGTGTTGGCAAAACTAGTTTTCTCTATCAGTACACTGACGGGTCATTCAATACGAAATTCATATCAACCGTTGGAATTGACTTCAGAGAGAAGAGAGTCGTAAGTGATTTATATTAAGATCTGTTTTTGTAATCATTTATACTATTATTATACCTTTATTTTTGATAATTCTAATTATGCTAAGAATAAAATATTATTTTCAACACAAATAGGTGTACAGATCACAAAAGAGTGATGGCATGACGGGTAGGAGCCAGAGAGTGCACCTACAGCTATGGGACACTGCCGGACAAGAAAGGTTTGTCTAATTCTATGTATAATTACAATATATCTGTGAATACAAAGAGTTTATAACTTATTTAAGATAAGACCGAATCTTAGGCTTGCATTGAGTATAATTTTGTACATAAATAGGTTTTGTTTCACTTAATACCGGAATATCTTATTCTGTATGACTGAGACAAATGTTAACTGATTCCGAGTATTTATGTGGCAACGCATACACTTTCATATTATGGTTGAAATTACCAATTATTAAAGAATGTGTCTTCAAGTGGTCTCTCAGTAATGTATTGGTGTGTACTGTAGGCTTAGCTGTAGTTGAATGTTAGTCTAATTTAGTTGAAATGGGAATCTTATAATTGATAACTTATAGTAAGTTTATGAATAAAACTGTAGATTCCGTTCCCTGACAACTGCTTTCTTTCGAGACGCCATGGGGTTTATAGTGCTCTTCGACATAACGAGTGAAAAGTCATTCTTAAACGTAAGGAATTGGTTGGAACAGCTCAAGACTCATGCATATTGTGATGATCCTGATGTTGTCCTCTGCGGCAATAAAGCAGATGCCTATGAGAGGCGTGTAGTTTCTGAAGAGAGGGCCCGTCAAGAGGCCGAGAAATATGGGTAATCAGTGTTTGCGGCCAATGTCTGTGTTGTTCATTGAATGGTTTGTTTGATTTGCAACTCAGACTCAAGTACTTCGAGACGAGTGCGGCCACGGGTCAGAACGTATCGAAATCAATGGAAACATTACTGGATTTAGTGATGAGTCGAATGCAACGAGTGGTTGAAACAAGTCCTCAACTGCCGAACCGATACTATCTCAACGATAGTATAAAACTAGAAACTAATGCACAAAACGAAAACCAGACCTCAAATTACAGTAAATACTGTAATTGTTAGCCAATCGGAACAAATCTTTAACGAAAATCGATTACATATTAATATTTCATAAGCTATGCCTAAATCTTACAAATTATATATAAATTATCAATTGAATACATATTTTGAAAATTTTGTGCCTTTTGTTTGGTTCTAAAGAATAACAATCATTAAGAGCTCACTTTGAGCTTAATATCAAAACAAACTTTCAGAACTTATATATTCAAATCATTTATCTATCAATTATATCAAACTTTTAATGTTTCAAATTACTCGATCATTATTGTAATCAATTGTTTTTAATTGAAATTAATAAATTGATTCTCAATTGTATTATAAACTTCTAAATAATTGTATAACAAGTGGTCAGTCATCATCAGAATGCAACTCAAACAGCTTCGCCACTTCATTCAAGTCGTCGTAAGGCTTTCCCTCATTTATGACACGCCGTGCGATATGCATACGACTGAAGACATTCCATAAGACGATTCCGACAACAATATTGTTTCGCAAATAAAATATAATCCCTTTTCCGAAGTCATCGCCCGGTTGTGGCGGTCGGGGAGCAACAGAAGTGGACTCGGATTTGGTTGGTTTGAGCACATCCTGAGGTTTGTCTGCTTCCGAACGAATGCCTTCATCGGTCTGTTCGACAGCGGCTTTAGGGGTATCTCTTTCGGAGGCCTTTGCGAACACACCCACCGTTGGCAGCGTTGAGTCAACGATTCCGATGGCTTCGTAACCCACTTGAGGGCCCAAATCAGACCAAAACATAGACTGATGCCAATAAGGCTTATGAGCGCCAGTCATGTTCTCGCCGGCCAGTCGTCCGCTGACCACCGCGTGGTCGTGATGTTCAACACGCCTTCTGCCGAGTTTGGTGTCGTAGAAACAGGAGGCGTCGCCCGCAACCCATAAATTAGTTCGCGCCTCCAGTTCCGCATTAACTCTAAACCCACCGAACGATTCGTCCACTTCTAGGGCCGATGTCTCCGCCAATTGGGTGTTTGGCTCCAAACCAACCGCTAAAACCACGTAATCTGTCTTCAGTTTGTCTGAATTACCGGTACTTAAACTTAGGCTCAATTGACTGCCTTCTAATTGGACGCCATTAACCAAAGTCTTGGGCAATACGTTGACGCCTTTTGAAAAGACATTGATTAGAAACCAACAATTTATTGGTCAAGAGTTGGACAATACCTTCGGATTTGACTTTGTTTGTGGTCCACTGACACAGATATTGAGGCAAAACTTTTCCCATATTTCCGTCTTCGGGGAAGAGTTGGTTGACAACAAGTGATGATTTGGTGAGTTGTGAGCGTCCGGCCAGAGCACAGGCCAACTCACTGCCCAGAAAGCCTCCGCCGACTATTGTAATCGATTTGGCCTTTTGTGAGATCTCTTCCAAACGCTTGAAGTCTTTAATATCTCTGTAAAGAATGACTCGTTTCTGGACCTCAGGATCTGCGCTCACAAAAGGCTCAATATTTTTAGGCTTCCCTCCGGTGGCGATCAAACACTTATCATAGGACACAATCTGTCCGTTATCTAAATAGGCTTTCCTTTCAGTGGCGTCTAATTTGACGACTGACTGATTCTTAAGGACAGAAACGCCTCCCGTTTCCGAAGCCATCAGTTTATTGAGAGGAATATAGAACTCTTCGTGTTCTAAGAATACAGTCCTTTCCCTTCCGTTCCACTGTTTGAATGTCAACTTCTTTGTCAGATCCGATCCACTAAACCATAGCTCTTTAGACAGAGGAGGTCTCATATATGGGTAGAAGTCCTCCTCAGATATCACCAAAACCTTTGCCTTCGGATCGTTGGCACGAATCGAACGAAAAGCGGCGAAAGAAGCGGTTCCGCCGCCTATTATCAGGTATGGTATCGATTGCGGCAATTCTGACACCTCTTTAGTCGAAGAACTCTTTCGGTCTCTTAATGGAGACCCAAATGAGAACCACTTTTTACTCCATTTAGAGGTCGGCTTTTGGTTGTCATCCCTGAGAGGCGGCGGAAGAACCAGTTCTATGACTCCAGAGGTATAGATGTATACAAGAGTGCCGCCGAAGAAGAGTAGACTCAGAGCCAATTGTCGGTTGTATTTGCGCTGATATTTGTCGTACGACTCCTTCCACGACCCGAAGGGCAGCAAAGCCTCGTCCATATGTCCCGTCCGGAACTTCTGGTACTTCTCGGGGATGTTGTGGTCCGTGTGAGACATCCGACACGTGTTCAATCGGTTCCAACACTTCCCGCCCACCAATCGACTCATCCGTACTCCACATAAACTCAACATTTCCTTTGATCTCTAAATGAATCACTTGTTGTGTCAACACTTCAATTCAATTCACATGTAATTGGTTTGCATTGATTGGACAACACATCCATTGAAGCATTGAATCCACGGATCACTTGTTGGCACCAAAACCACAAATAGTTTGCGTTTGGCTTTCAATTCAGTGTCAATGCAATCAAATCAACACTAATCGTGTAATCAGTGCTAAAGTATCGCCGGTTTTCAGTCAATCCATGCAAAAGTCAAATAAAATATTCAATAAATTACGACAAAATATATTAACATTTATTTTAATTGACATCAAATTAAATGCAATTTACGGCTAATTTAAATATAAAATAGTAATTATTGTCATGTATTTAACATTATTTATCATTCAATGAGCTTTGGATGGCATTAAATAGAGAGATAATTCACACAATATATGACAATAACCTCTAAATAAAAGGCATTGAAATTGCGGTTAAATTGTGAGACAATTTGTTTGCATTTATTGCTGTATTTCATCAAATTTACAATTAATTCAATTCATTGTTTAGTATTTAATAAGTATTTTAAGTATAAATTTGATATAAATATTACAATTAAACCTCAATTTACTATTAAATACATATTTGTTACCAAATGATTACAACCTAGCTAAATTCATTTATATATACAACGGTTGACTGAATGGTGTCTTATTTGAGGGACACATCGATGTCTTTGAGACGTCTCTCCATATTCTTGTGCTGACACTCTTTGGCGAATTCCTCAAAGTCTTTGTCGACGACAATAAACTGATCCACTTCTTTACGCCATTCAAAGATAGCGTTTTCATAGAATTTGGGAGAATTGAAGAGCAAAAAGGCCGACACCGGGAACGACATGTAAAGAGCCATCTTAAAGGCCTCCAACTTCCAGTTGCCCATCACTGCCACCAATACACCAATGGATCAGTTGTGGTGATAGCGTATCAATGGATCACGAAAACAATCAAAGGTTTGCTTATGTTTTCATTCAAAACACATGACTCTATGTGTGAACACATGCGCCAACCCTTCCCTAACATTACACTCACTTTCATCACAAATGCATGAATTTTACGGAATATTCATTCACTTCTGAATATAGTTGTAGACATTGACCACAACTTACCACTCATTCAATGAGTCATTCATTCAAACCATTCATACAATTAGACCAATACTTGCCTTCAATTATTGATTCCTTGAAGTGATGTTAAAATACAAACTTTTTTATACAAAACATAAGAATTAGGAACTTATTTATAAATTATTATCTCTCTCTCTCTCTCTCTCTCTCTCTCTCTCTCTCTCATTCATTCATTCACTGTATGATTGGTTAGTTTTAGTTTGTTATCATTCATTAGACTATCATAGGATCAAGAATATTTTAGGTTTAAAATTAAAGATTACAATTTAGTAATATTGCAATTGAAGTACAGTTACATTCAAAAAAGTTTGCAATTCTTACCAATAAAATACAGTAAAACATTGAGCCTGCCTATTTGATACATATAAAATTACAAAATCTAATGCAACTTACTGTAGTTAAATAAAAAACTCAATGTTATGTTAATAGTTAGTGAACCAAACAATTGGTTAAATGATGCGATGACTCCATGTGTTAAATAAATTAGATTTTAAGTTATTATTAAATCGATTTAATGAAAATTTTATTAATCCCTAAAGTGTTTAGTTTATATTTATATATATTTATATTTAAATCGGATCGAAATAAAAAGAAAAACTTTTTTGAACGCACTGTACATATGATTTAAAAGCAATTTTCTGCATAATTAATAGTCTTTTTTGTTGTCAAAGATTTTACAAAAGTTTGATGTCTTTAGTGAAAACTTGAGAATAACTGAAATATTGAATTAGTTGTGAGTTTGAACAGCGTTTTTGTTGTAATCAATAATCGGTTAATTACTAGTAATGGAAAAGCAATCAACAGTTACTTTGAACAAAAGCACCGTTAGATGGATCAGAGAAAGCACAGTTAGTTTGGCTGTCGTATTGAAAATGTTATTTTGTTGGCACTGTTAGCTACAAATTAAGTCAATTGAGATAAAAACACATTATTTGATAAAACGTTTTGTACATTACATGCACTACCGGTGTGTTTGTCTCTCATTCATCTCATCTCTATTAACAATATTACAGTTATTTTGTATTTCAATTAATTTAAGCAAAAAATATTAAATAATTAGAATTTTTTCATCAAATTTATCAAAAACAGCAGTTTTATGATGAGAACTGATGTGGACTTGATTTGGGAACTAAATTAACACAATATAAGTGCAAAAATAACCGAAAAAATTATACAAATTTTTGTTTGTCTTTTGGCTGCCATTGAAAAAAGAAATTTAAAAATGATAAATAAAATTAAATTAAGAAAATCTCATTATTTGAAATAAGAATATTTATAATACACCAGAAAATCAGTACTTTTTCTCAATGGATGTAAAATTTGTGTCTGAAAAAATTAACAAATATTAAAAAGTTCATTTGTTTTATCGGTAGATTTGTATCACTCGTTAATTAAACATTAAATTAATATGAAATTTTCATAGAAGAGTAACTTATGACCAAAAAATCAATTAATTTATAGTCAAAGCGGCGTTTTTTCAGCTAATATTTCATTTGTTTGCACCAATCAATCGATCCATCAAAGAGTCCGTCGATCAGTCAATCAATTAATGCATCGAAAAGCAAATGAAGAGAAATCATATTGTATTGAATTGTATTGGTTTAGAGGAAAGTCGAGATTTTGTTGCAAATAAACAAAAATTGCACTAAAATTCAGTTATTGTTTGAGTCCCCGAGTTGCGAGTGTCTGAGAGTTAGTTGAATTGATGGCGAATACAAATGGTTTGATGTGCACAATGAGAGTGTGATACAAGTACTTAACCGTTAATTATTTCAAAATCAGTCAATTTGTTAGTTATGTTTGTTTTCATTGTTTCAATCGACTGCACTGCAGAGCTGCACTCATAGTAATTGAATGGAGAGATGGAGTGATGCAACGGTCCGGCACTCAACGCACACCACAGTCCCTACCAGTCCGCCGTATTGCCCACCAAAGCGGTCATTGGCGCACACATTGACTCACACTTAACACAATTTTAACAAATTTACAACTTTTTAAATGCTGAACATCTTCTCATTCCTCTCAACAGATCTTCGTTTCATTCAATTATTAATTATTTTCAATTCAATTACAATTTGTTTTAATTAAAACAATCACTTTATGACTACTAAACCAAATTATATTCTTTTAAATTAAGCTGAAGTATAGTATCCTTTACGGCCGCGAATACAAACCGGATGTTCTCTGTGTCTGTTAATCAATGCAAACCAATCATTAGGCAATCAATTATCACAGCAATCAGTCGCACACCCATACGGGCCATACCTGTTGCACACGTAAAATGAGAATATATTATTTTTTCACTATCGGGGTTGAGGTCCACAAACATCTTTAGTATGAACTCTCGCGCATGAATGGCATCTTTCTTTGGCCCTACAGTTATACACAATTCATATCAATATTAGATATATTTGCAAATTAAATGCCAATTAAGTCGATAATCATTATTATTACCACTATAGTAATGCATTGCCTATAGTTAAGCTATATAATTAATTCATATAAAATATATCTACAAAAACTTTAGATAAATACACTTTAAATAAAATATACAAAATCCTAAATGAGATCTCATTGTGTTTACAAAATTATAAACATAAATCCTGCAAATTGTTTGCGTTTATGTTAAACAAGAAATAAATTGTATAAAAGTTGTAAAAACAATCAGACATTTTGGTAATTATTATCAATAAAACAATAAAGTGAAATTCCTGATTAATATTTCATGACATAATAAACTGGAAACACAAAAATGGCAAATTCCTTAACGAGTTTGTGAAACTTAAAACTGCAACTCAAATGTAAACAAACCATTTGTTAACAAGAATAATATATGAATAAAAATGTTTTTCATAAACAAATCATAATTAATCAGCAAATGAATCTAACCGTCATATTCAGGAAAGTAGTCGACGAGATGGGAATACATGATCTTCTCTTCTAATAAGTCTTTCTTATTTAGAAACAGAATAACTGAAGAGTTTTGAAACCACGGATATGTGATTATCGTCTTAAATAACGCTTTACTCTCTTCCATTCGATTCTAACCCATGGGACAGACATTACACCAATTAATCAACAATTCATGTGATGGACAAACAGTGGACAAACCTCGTTGTCTGACTCGAACAGGATCTGGTCGTATTCACTTAAGGCGACTAAGAATATAATTGAAGTTACGTTTTCGAAACAGTGGATCCATTTCCGCCGTTCCGACCTCTGGCCGCCAACGTCTACCATTCTGTACGCAAATCAAATACATCACACAATTAGGCACAGAGAGAGAGAGAGAGAGAGAGAGAGAGAGAGAGAGAGAGAGAGAAAGAAAGAGAGAGAAAGAGAGAGAAAGAGAGAGAAAGAGAGAGAAAGAGAGAGAAAGAGAGAGAGACTGTACCTAAATATGATAGAGTCTAAGTCGAACGGGTACTCAATGATGCCAGTGGTAGGCACTCGGACTCGAAGAATATCTTGTTGTGTAGGCAAATAATCGGTGGCAGCGATTCTATCGACATCGCTCAGGTAGCTGTCGGTGATAAAAGATAGACAACGGTTAGGTATAGTGTGTTGATTGGGTGACACTTACTATTTGGCAGAGTCTGTGAGCTGATACTCCCTTCTCCTATCATAACATTCTTGAATACCAGAGTCAGACCATAACTGTTTGATGGCTTCTACGAAAGGGCTGTCAAATGTGGTCACAGTTTCATAATCTACAGAACGGACTAACTCTGCGTTTTCCTGATGATGGCAATGAAGGTAACAATTAGTACATGAATGGCATGAATGCTGTGGAATACATACTGAATTTCTGGGGTCTTTGTAAGGGATTTTGAGCAAATCCATGGCCTTAATCATGCTTTGCATAGCCATAAAGATATTCTGATAAACAAGTTTTATGAACCCTCTCTTGTCTTCATCCGAATAACCCGATCCGTGAATTATTCGCATTTGTTTAATGAAAGTACTCTTTCCTGACTCTCCAGTGCCTGCAAAACCCAAATCCAAAATAAATATCCATTATTTAATGTTATTATTGTTTCTATTGATTATTCAGTTTTCTTTGCTCTCATTCAACACAAGAGTTTAGTTTAGTTTTGAATTACAAAATACTCTTAAATTCTGTTTTGCAATCAATTAAAGCAAAACTATTCATTATTTTCGCAAATCTTTGCTTTCGAGTCGAGGCGTTGAAGTGTAAATGAAATATTCAATACATGTGTTATTAACGCATATTATTTATAACTAATTACGATAAGCATATCATAAATATATTAAAAAACTTTTAATTCGAGAACTTATTAAAACCGAAATGATGTGCAAAAATACAGTACAGTGTCTGAGAAAACAAGTGCTAGATTGGGATAAATGCAAAAAAAGCTCAACTCATGCAACATATATAAATTATATAACAAAAATCAAAGCAATCATTATTAAGAGGTTTAATAAGTCCATTATTACAATAGTATATCATTGAATTCATATAATCATGAAAGACAAACATTGAAAACATTATCTAAATATCAAACTTTCAAACAAAGTTTTGTGAATAATTCACTTTATACTTTTACTATTTTCAAGTTTTGTTTGTTTTCTAATTGAATGCTAAACTAAGATATGAATTTTAATAGTGAATGTATTGCATATCATATCAATTGGCAAAAACCTAAACACATAAATCATAATATTATGAATAAGTATTGAGAAGAGACCAAAATATTTGTGATTTAATTAATGCCGGCTTTTATAACGAGAACAAATAAATACATTTCTCTTATCAAATATGTTATCGGCTTTTGATAATCATTTCAAATATATAAGTCTCTCGTATTTATTATTTCATTAAATTATATTAATATCGAAATCATTGAAAATTAATTAAATAGAAAAAGTATTACTTTTTAAATACACTACACTTTACATAAACACTTTTCCAATTACATAACTCTAACTACTTTACAAATGAGTTAATAGATTCATTTGATTACAAATTTAATTAATAAGTATTTTGCGAAACGTCTGCCTTTTCATTATATCTCAAATCGATATCAATTTAAAAACATATTAATAAACAATTAGAGGAAACGAGTGAAGAGTTTTGCAGTAATTAATAAAATAAATATTTGAGACAAACAAATGCCAAATGAATGAATGAAATGCATTGTATTAGTTGAGAGATTTGGGATCCAATACATAGCAAAATGGGTTTAAATTTGAATAAATAATAAAAATTGTGTAATAATTGTAATAAAAATGTTTGGAAAAGAGTCCCAAACTATCACCGTTTGAATGCATATGATATGCCTTCATCTGTAAGTCTGAATTGGATGGCAAATATGACTACGAGTTTGAGACATCACTTCTCGACAAGTGTTTCACTATCATTACTATCACTTCACGCCTACCATATCACAGATAATACCGGACAACACATGCCATTCATTGTGTTTGAATGCATTTACAATACATAACACATAAATGGCAATGAGTTTGCAATGAATGCAATGAATGCAAACATGCATTGCATTTGCATAGGAGGTGTCGACGGGAACTGCCGCTCAGACACCACACAAGACATGCAGACATTGACAGAGAGACAGAGAGACACACAAAGACATAGATATGAATGAAAGTGCGGACACAGACCGAGGAGGAGTAGTTTGAGTTCGCGTCGGGCATCGCGCTTGTCTTTGCGGAGTTGGCGTTCAATCTCCTGATTGATTCTCTTCTGTTCCTTCGCCTCTTCGCTCAGACAACAGGCCATTATTGAGATCCCCGTCTTGGATGTCGGGACTGGAAGTGTTGGCTTCAAGTGGTCACCACTCAAACCAACACAAACACCACAAACACAATCGGAGCCAATATTTGTGGCAATTGTTGCAATCGATTGCTATAACTGTTAGGAGTGGTGCGTTGGCGATGTCTTCAGCAATCTGTGCTCATAGCTCGTGGTATAACTCGACGATCATTAGAGACGGCAATTGGCGATGAGTGGAGCGATGGCGTGGTTGGGATGAGTTGAAGTGATACTTCAATCGTATAAATAGCTTGAATGAGAGGTGGAGTGGAGGTATGCAATGGTTGGCAATTGATTCACATGAATGGTGTGGTGGGGCTGCAGTTTGGGTGGTGTGGTGGCCATCAACTGGTCAACTGGTCAGTGGTAGCTGTGATGGCTGATGAGGTGATGGCTATGAGGCGGTGATGCTATGCAATGAGTGGTGCGGCGATTGGTGGCACACAAGTGGTCATCGATGGCATAGTTGGCGTGTCTGAAGAGGTGGTGCTCGGCGTCAGAGCCCGTAATTCATTGATACTGTGGTCTCGTAGTGTTGTATGGATTGGATGTATGTATGGATTGAATGGTTGGGTCAATACGTTTGTGTATAATGTCCTTCACTTCACTGTATATAACAGTAACAGTAATACTACTATACATACAATACATACGAAAACTTCATTTCTAACACACTCTCATAGACTATACTGTATATCACAGTCAGTGACAGACACTCTCACACAACCACACGGTATGTATGCTATGGCTCGGGGTATGGGTATGGGTGTGGCACAAGTCAGCGAACACATACACTGTAGTGTTACAGTACAGTGTGTGTAGTCTTACAGTACAGTGTGCTCAGTGTTCAGGCATACAGTGCCATACCAGTAGCACTACCACCAAGCGATTTGCGCGCTCACCTCACCTACCCGTCCACCAACACACACACTCCCCCAGACACGAGCACACAACTCGCACCAACTCCACCAACACACCCCTGTCCACCACCACTCACCCCCACACACCCCCACCCGGCACTGCCCCGACGGCTGCATGCATTCAATGTGTCTATTGTTGGCCAAAGTAATGCTCATTAATTGCACCGTTGGTTAGGCGAAGGGATGTCAAGCTATTGTTGGAAGAGTTGGCTAACTGTGCGCCACCACTACATCCATCTAACGGTGCGATTACTTCTATCAACTTCTTTAGCCGCAACTCAATGTGACATTTGTCTCAAAGTGTGTCAGTCCTGTCACTACCAGTCACTGCCATACCATCACTCATACGATCATTGATTGCCGTTTGCATTGAATTGCATTTAAAAGCCTATCATATAATCATATATGAAGTGTGAAACATGTATTTAACACTTTATAAGAGCTATGATTTACACAACTTTTGTAACAATTCTTCATATAAGTTAATAGACTAGGATTCCTAACAAATGAATGTAAATATAGTTTCACACAATTTGTAGACAATATTTATAATATACGCTATTTTTAGTCACACTTTATATTAAATACAGATTCAAAAGATGCTAATTATCTGTACTTCAAGTCTAACTCAAACATAATATTTATTAAATGAAATTCCACTGCTTTTCACTTAACCCTCACATTCACACATATTTGATATAGTCTACTGTACTTATGGTATATACTATATAGGTATGAATTGTATGCAAACTTAACTACAATTGAACTTGATTACATTGTGTTGCAATATTCAATAGTTAATGACAAACTCACAGTTATAACTTATAACTTAAATTGAACATGTCAACTCAATGTGACATTTGTCTCAAAGTGTGTCAGTCCTGTCACTACCAGTCACTGCCATACCATCACTCATACGATCATTGATTGCCGTTTGCATTGAATTGCATTTAAAAGCCTATCATATAATCGTATAGTCGTGTGAAACATGTATTTAACACTTTATAAGAGCTATGATTTACACAAAACTTTTGTAACAATTCTTCATATAAGTTAATAGATTCCTAACAAATGAATGTAAATATAGTTTCACACAATTTGTAGACAATATTTATAATATACGCTATTTTTAGTCACACTTTATATTAAATACAGATTGAAAAGATGCTAATTATCTGTACTTCAAGTCTAACTCAAACATAATATTTATTAAATGAAATTCCACTGCTTTTCACTTAACCCTCACATTCACACATATTTCATATAGTCTACTGTACTTACCCATATATGATATATCCATACTTAACATACGTTTGAATTGATGTTAACTTGAACTAATGTAACACAACGTTATAAGTTATCAATTACTGTTTGAGTGTCAATATTGAATATTGAAATTAACTTGTACCTACAGTAGTAGAGTAACATAGAGTTTACATTTTAAGAATCGTCAGGGTTATTTAATTGACCTGGTTATTTCCTTCTCAATATCATAGTTTACGTTATAAAAGATTAACTAATCACGCAACCCAATTACACAGGTCCGGATAATATTTATCATTATAATAATTGACAGATAATGACAACTAACCTCAGCTCAACTTATATCCTAAGATATTCTTATGTTGTGTTGAAAGTGCTTGAATATTTGTTTCAAATGTAAATCCTTTTTATAAAAATATTCATATTTAGAAAAGTATTTATTGAAACTAAAAGAAATTTTATACAGAAGTCAACCATTATATGTGGAACTAGTCTTAGAGTTTATATCGCGCCATCACTCCATTATAATCTATTATTCTCACTTTGTTCTTCACACCAATTATAGAGTTGTCTATTCAAATAATAGTATTGTAAATATGACTATTTATCAGTATTAATAGTGTAATCATCTAATGAATCTAATGAAACTAATCTACTATGTTATGAATGTATGAATAGAGTAAGTGGTCAGCACTATAGCACTGTTAGCACCCGACGGACACACTATTGTTCAGCAATTGTAATGAATGACAAATTGGTGTCAAATGTAAAGCGAGTCCAACAGTAAAGTGAACGCAATGTTTGTCAAAGTGGTGTGAATTGTCGTAATTTGTGTAATACCTGACAAACAGCTGCTTTGATAGCGTTATAAACATTACGCGAAATAAAAATAAGAGAAATAATGAGATTTTGGTCCCCTTCCCACTGACGCCGTATGCACTCCGGGATCGATAGGTTAGTATATAATGGGCCATGTTACTGTTGAATTATTTAAATTATTAAATTATTGTATATGTTATTATAAAAAAAATTAAGAAATGTTAAATAAACAAACTTTATTATAAATATTTGTAATTTACTCATGCATGGTTTATAATTCGAATTGACTTGTCATCTTTATTATTTAATGAAAAATAAATACATTTTGGTTTTGTATTAAATACAAATGTTTTTTATTTCATTAATTTTATATTATTATTTGTTACATCAATTTGGAGCACCATTAAGCCCATAAGTATTTAATATTTATTTTATAATAAACTAGTATAATACACTAATTCTAAACACATTTTTAAATTATCTAGTAACTTACATTGAAATACAGAACTATGATAACCTACTGAATATTATATGCATTAAACCAGTACATTTTAAAATTAGTATACAGTATATTAACACAAAAACAATTTAAATTCTTTATTTTAATAATCTTATTTCGATTACCCTTATTAGTTAATAAATTAGTAATTAATTAACTTACTGCTAAATAAAAACACAAAGGTACAATTTTAAAATCCTAAATTTTATAACTAAGGACTGCTCAATAAGTAAATCCCCTTTTTTGTTACGAGTCTCGCGCGCGACCCATTGTATTGTTGGGATCAGTCTTGTGTTCCATATTATCCTTACTTATCATAGAGTCATATTACCATTGATTTGATTTAATAAAGTTAAGTTTAAGATAATGGGAGTCCAAGAAAGGTAAGTGATGTCAAATACGTTATGGACATTTTACGTTTTACATTTGATGGTCACGAAAATCCGCCTAACGTTCCCTAAGCCTGACCTACCGGCCTATTGAGCGCTTCTGAAGTCTATGCAAAAGTGGGTTAAATCTCATTATTTCTCTTATTTTTATTTCGCGTAATGTTTATAACGCTATCAAAGCAGCTGTTTGTCAGGTATTACACAAATTACGACAATTCACACCACTTTGACAAACATTGCGTTCACTTTACAGTTGGACTCGCTTTACATTTGACACCAATTTGTCATTCATTACAATTGCTTCCAATAGTGTGTCCGTCGGGTGCTAACAGTGCTGTAGTGCTGACCACTTACTCTATTCATACATTCATAACATAGTATTTATTAGATTATTAGACACTATTAATACTCATAAATAGTCATATTTACAATACTATTATTTCAATAGACAACTCTATAATTGGTGTGAAGAACAAAGTGAGAATAATAGATGATAATGGAGTGATGGCTTTATACAAACTCTAAGACTAGTTCCACATATAATAGTTGACTTCTGTATAAAATTTCTTTTAGTTTCAATAAATACTTTTCTAAAAATTAATATTTTTATAAAAAGGATTTACTTATTTCACATGTAACAATGACTTATTATTGTATTCTTATAGAATCCTATATTCAACTCGACTCCAATCAACAGTAATAGACAGTTAATAATATTACTATTTATAATAGGCCTGGACACATTAACCCAACGCACTAATCAATTAGAAAATATTGC
>CAJPVJ010001740.1:0-15222 GCA_905397405.1 Oppiella nova | reverse complement strand
CATACTTCAGATTCTTAAGCAAATTCTGGACTCGATTTGCGGCCACTTTTATAGTACTTCCCGAGGAATTAATTTCCAGTAATTCCAATACTTTTGTGTATTTGTGGACCAAATCATTGAATCCTTGGATCACTTGTCGTCTAAGTTTGGTGTCATTCAACCACTTCAACACAATGTCTGAAGTTTTGGTTATTTCATTGATTTTGTTGTTAATAATCGATTCAATTATAGAGACCTTTGAGTTATACACTCTTATGTCCGAAGTCTTAAGCATATCATTGCTTACAACTAGTGAATCGTTGGTATCTTTATTAGAGGTTTCATTAATTTGATCAAAGATTTCAAACTTTTTATTTGAAATCCAGTTCTGAAAAAAGTTATAAAAATATTTTATAAGTTATAAATTGTAATGAAAACTTATTAATCATTATAAAAATGACTTAATTTAGATGTATTAATATAATTTTAAACAAAATTTTATAGTGATTAATAAATAGCATTATTAATTAATTACCGTAATTAAAAATAGCAATAAAATTTATTAGTAGCATGCTAAATAAAATAAAATTTTGTAAATTGATTAAACAAAAAGAAAATTAACCATTTTCATGAAATTACATGATTAATACAATTAAATATAATTGCATTTCAATCTTAAATATACAAACAATTTGTCAATTAATTCATAAATACCTTAAATTCTTCACTCATTTTGCGTGGATTTGTGTGAAAAGAGACAAACAATGAGTGATTGAGTCCTCAAATGAATGAATGAAACGAATGCTTAGTATCGATGAATTCAATGCCAAAGCAGTGATAATCGATATATTAATTGGATATCAGTTTTAAAGTAAATATTTATTAATCAAAACTTTTTTCATTTGATACAAGAATTTGCAAATCAAACACAAAACCAATTGTTTATCACTTACTGGAGAAGTGTTTCACTGAATGAGTGTTTGTGTCGTAATTGATGTGAAGAGTACTGAAGTCGACAACAATGGAAGACACGGCCGAAGAGCACGAGAAGTGGTTATACAGTACTCATGAGGACAATGACCACAAAGACAACGCTCAGTCAGACCGAAGACACAGCGAAGACTTGTCGCAGATATTCGACAATCAGGTAATGATTGCATTCAGTGTCTCCTATGTGTTGAGCCATTGGGAACCATTGACACCAAAGTTGTCTCTTTCAGTCTTCGGATGACTTCAGACAACTGTTTGATGTCTCGAATCCGGCAGAAGAGCACCAATTGGACCAATCGTTGGATCACTTGAAGGAAGAGAAGGAATACGAGTTGAACGACAAGGAGTTGACGACAGAGACCAACGACAGGAACTCTTCGGACACGTCTGATGACGAGGACGACGATGACGTTCAGGTGACTATTGGGGACATTAAGGCCAACACGTCGTCCTTCCCGTACGGCTCGACTCCAATGAACCTGAATATAACCAAAAGGGGCGGAGCCTTCGCGTCCGGACAGACGAGTTCGGCCACTAAACCGAAAGCCGGTCTCGACATCGAAGCCGTCGGAACCATTAATGGCGTCAATATATATGACGTGAATTTGGATAGTCTTGAGGAGAAGCCGTGGCGCAAACCCGGCGCCGATATCACCGATTACTTCAACTACGGCTTCAACGAAGAGATGTGGAAATTGTATTGCGAGAGACAGAAGAAGCTCAGGAATCATGACTTCCTGACCAATGGTCCGCCGGCCACCACATCATCCAAACAGCCCAACCCTATGTTGCCGGCCGGCGCTCAACCAGTCGTGGCCGCCGGTGGCAAACCCGGCGCCGAGCAGTTGATACCAATCGCTTCCGTCAATGAGAACTCGAAGTACACGGGAATCGGATTAACCAAAAAAGCTGGTCCACCGCCCGGACGCAAACAGTCGGGAACTATAGACGTGATCGGAGGCGGCACTCCCACCACACCTAATATGCTTCCCAGTCGTCGACCTCCCGATACTAAAGAGAATTTCATCCAAGTTTTAGGCAGTCGACCGCCTGGACCTCCCGGCCCTCCGCCTCCTGGACTCCCACCGGGTATGCCTTTCCCGCCGATGTCGATGCCCCCACCCTTTGGATTCCCACCGCCACCGGGGGTTGAATTTCCACCTGGAATTCCTCCGCCAGGAATGCCGTTGCTTACACCCAATGGTCAACCGCTACCATTCCCTCCGGGAGAGTTTCCTCGCATGCCTTTCCCACACCCAGGTATGCTTCACCCGAACTTCGATGATCAGGGAGAGGGCTATCACGAGGGAATGGGAGGAGATGAGGACAGGGATCGCGACCGGGATAGAGATCGTGACCGCGATTACCACCGATCGAGTCGAGGATATTCTCGAGATTTTCGAGAAGACGACTCATTCAGAAGCGGTCGCGGCGGCGGTCACTTCAGGGATCACAGACAGGGCGGGGACAGGGATTACGAACATCACGAGAGGTCTCGCGATCGGGATGTAGAACGAGACGAAAGTCGCAGACATCGGGACAGAGATAAGGATCGGGAGAGAGAGAAGAGTGATTCACACCGGGAGAGGGAGTCGTCGTCTCGACGCAGACATCGCGAAGAACACGACTACGAAGACGACCACAACAGCAGGTCTTCGTCGCGTCACAAACACTCGAAGCGATCGAAACGAGACAAAGAGGAAGAGGAGAAGGAAAGCAAACATTGATTTTGAAATCGCGATCAGTTTTATGTAAAATAAATCCATTCATTGATTTGACGATAATTTGTAGTGATTTTTGTAAATTAAGTGACTTTTGGTTGAAATCAGATTTATATTAATAGTGAATAAAGTCTATTGACTAATGAATTGCATGTTTATTATGACAACAATTATACAAATATTTCTATGGATTACTAAATCAAACGTCGGTTTTCAGTCCTTCAGTATACCTCTCATTGAATTGATATTCGCCGCCAAACCTAACGTCCGGTTCCTCTCCTTCGGCAGCGATTCTGTGGTTCAACCAAAATATCTCTTCCTTCTCTGAATTCATGTCTTTTTGGTCTAAATATACGAACGGAATCTCAAAGTCTTTGTTTGTGTCCTCAAAGTCTTCGTTTGTGTCCACAGACTCTCCTTTTTCTGCTTTATATCTCAAGAGAAACTCCCTCATCAGCGGTGGCACTGAGTATTGCTTCGGAAGAATGGTCTTCACTTGTCCCATATCTACCACTTTATATCCGTTGACGAACTCTTCCTCTTCGCCTTTGGCGATGAGTCTGAAGTCAGGTTTGTATCCATCGGTAAAACTCCGGACTCCCGGCAATCGCTTGCCTCTGAAGACTGTCTCGCAATAAACGGTTCCAAACTTGAGCTCTTCGTCCATCCGCGGCTCAACTCGTTTGATGATATGATAGGAGGGCTCCGGATGTTTACTCAACATATTCCTCGTAACCATTCTTCCGACGCCGAAGTTCTTCAGATGCGATAATATCTCCCAAATAGTCTTTCCCACGAAATAGTTTTTGCGTCCGATGTATATTGTCTTCATTTGTGGTGATCTCTCGACAGATATACCATAAATGAGTTAATTGTCACTCAATTGTCACTCAATTGGCACTCAATTTAACGTCAATTTAAAAACGATAACAAAATTGTTGTTTTCATTTCACACTCAATGTTAGCATTCATTCATAAATTATAACTCATTTCTCAAAATACTTTTTGTCAATAAAATTATTATTTTTATTTCAGTTTTAATTATTATTATTAATTACTTTTAACACATTGAATATAATTAAGTAATGATTTGATTGCTATTATAATTGATGACAAAAAGTGTATTCAAGAGTGAATTAAATGTCAGAAATTGAAGCAAAAGTTTGTGATTTAAACGAAGCGCTCATTGAATGGACAGAAAGTTGTGAGAAATTTGTGAACAGTTTTGTCGCGCCTTTTGTTTGAGACTAATGTTGACAACTCGTGGACTCATTCCTCGCATTCGCATCTGATTTGAGGTCGCATTACAAGACACCGACCGTTGAGATAAAGACTGAAAGCGCCGCCACTTGTGTCCAATGATGTCGTTCATGGGTGCCATCCGTTGGACAGCACTGCGGGCTCTTCAGCCCAACAGCGGAGGTATGGTTTGGAAACAATCGCCACAAATGCCTGCCATTGGATCCATTGGATCCATTCGTTTGGTGAATATGTTTGGGAAGATATCGGAGGATCTGGAGAACAAAGTGCCCGAAAGGCCTAAAAGACCGCAAACGGGATATAATATGTTTTATAAGGACCTGTCGACCAAACTTCGACTCCAGAACCCGTCCCTCAATATCCAGGAATTGGCCAAAACTGTGGGCAAAGAGTGGAAGATATTGGACCCGAAGGCCAAACAAGAACTGGTCGATAGGGCGCAGAGGAATAGCCTACTATACAAAGAGCAGATCCAGAAGTGGAAGGACTCGTTGTCTGACAAACAAAAGGATAACTATTTGACCGAAATTAGGGTTTGTTTTGAACTGAATGTCACTTTGAGATCAAATGAATTGATTTGTATTTGTTTTGCGAACTCAAGAGTCGGAAGCGAGTGTTGGCCAGACGTAGGCTCAGGTCTGAACTCAAACGACTTGATTATCCGATTCGAGCCAAAAGTGCTTTTAATCTCTACATCAAAGAAGCCATCGATAATAGAGTGAAAACTTCGGAACCATTTGTCGATGTCTTCAAGAGAATTGTGTCCAAATGGAAGACAATGAGTCCATTAGAGAGGGAGCCGTACGTGGAAAGCGCCAAAAGCGATAAAATGAGATATTTGTCTGAAATGGAGGTCTGGAAGGAAACGGTGGCGACGGTTGAGAAGAAGGAGACTATGGATCGACTGACTCGACTGAAGAGCTTGTCGTCCAGAATCGTCAAAAGCGACCAAAAGTCGAAAAAAGTGCCCAAAAAGCGTAAATTGAAGGCAAAGTCTAAGACAACAAAAGCCAAACCCAGAGGAAGACCGAAGTCACTTAAATTGAAGACCACATCGAAAACGGCTGCAAAAACTAAGTCTAAATCGAAGTCCAAATCTGTGGCAAAGTCTAAGAAACCAAAGAAGTCGACAAAAGCTGGATCCAAGTCCAAGGCTGACAGCTCTGATGACTCGGAAAATGAGACAAAAGGTTAACAAATGTGACCACAAGTCTAGAACTAACTTATGATGTGTGCATCCGTTCATTACTATTGAAATCAGATTTACATTTAAATTTAAAATTATGTTTTCACATAAATTCTCTATAAATCATTGCATTTCTTATTTGATTATATTTTTATTACTATTATATATACAGTACTCTTATTATCAAATTAGTTGTTTCACATATTTTTCATAGAATTGTATTCTTGATCAAAATGAATAGTTTTTATTAAGTGTATTAAATACTGTTAATGACTTGAAATGAGAATTCAATGGAAATTTTGTCTAATTATTAGTGAAACAAAATAAACAAATTTTTGAAAACTAATTTCTTTTCAATATTTTTGCTGTTTTTTGTGTGTTTAAACTGATTAACGATAATCTGGTTATAACTTAACGCAACAATTATTGCAAATCATAAAACTTTCATTAAAATCGTGTTAACGTTTGAACCGTAAGTCAAAATACAATTTGAGAAATTCATCCATGAATTTAAGTTCACCGACAGAAATGTCTCAATGTTTTGGTGCTTTGCTTTTGAATACCAGTGCGAGTGTAAAATGAATGTAAAAGAAAACATTTTGGTTAAATTAAATGAAGTGATACTTACTGTGAAGTTAGCGTATGTATTCATTAAATTATTTCATTTTTCAATGCATATCGTATGCAAAGTATTCAAAAAAGTTTGCATACATTTCAACGCGAAAAGCTTCGGCAGTAGTGAAGCCTAACATGTTGTGACCTAAAAATTAATTAATAAACTATATTACTATGATTTGTGTATTACTTTTTGCGGCAAATATTTAATTGTTTCTTGACAAGAGTCAAGTTTTCATACAATTTATTTTTTTCTCTCCCAATACGATGTCTTTATGTGCGAAAAATGAATTCAAGAAATTAGTTTTGAAAACTTTTGAAAACTTTTGAAAACTATATTTCGAGGATCATTGCTCTGCACTAATACTAGATTTTCTCTCCACTCGATCTGTAATATGAATAAAGAAAATGAATTATCTTTTTCTTCCTCTTAACCTCAATTCATGCGATTCTCTTGTCGAACCTATTTATGCAATCAGTTTAGACACCACTCCAACAGAAAGTATTTTTAATAATCATTGCTTTCCATGCAATTCACATACAATTGACAATATCCTCACCGACTCTGATCCCACAAACCACTTTCACTTCTCGATTGTCACTCGACTCTCAAATCGCTTTTAATTGTTTTCATTTTTGTGTCATAAATTTCGTTATTATTGTTATTATAGAATTCATTTTTGTTATATTTGCATCAATTATCAATCAAATGATTATAATTATCATTTTGGATACAATAAGTCATTCGGTCGATGAGACTACTGTACTAACAAAACCAACAATGAATGTGCAATAAATATATGCATTCAATTCAATGCATTTTTGGCCCTTTATTACTAATTAGTAGAATAATAATTGTGTGATTGAGACATTTGAGGCAGATATACATATCTGTAGTATTTGAGAAAAATGATCACTTTTATTGCTATTTCATAATCTATTGTCTATTAGCCAAAACATTGTTACTGTAATCCAAAATTGTACTACATATCGTATATTGTACAATATACAGTATAATAATAGAGATAAATTAACATTAAAATATGCAAACAAATTATGCACATTACATAAGAATCGAGAGAATAATTATTTTAAAATTAAGTTATATTTCATGCCAATCCGTCAATTAAATGATAAACTTATATTTGATCCGAAACTTTGAAATATACGAGATTTTTGGCACATTTCATGGATTTTGATAGAGATGGAGATTATATACAATATTGTGATTTATTCAATGAGATATGAGATTTACAAAAAATTAATTCATTTTTTCAATACCGATGTTCAGTATGGGATTTAATGGATGTCATGAGAAAAAACATAACCTTAAAAATAACATAATTGCTGATAGTCTAGTATTTTGAGAAACGGTATTTTATAATAACTGTTGTATTAAAGATTTTCATGTATTTATGGCATCAGTGGTTGAACTAATAAATGAAAAATTCACTGGATGAGATAAAAGTTTAGTCTTTGAGGTGATATTTTAGCCAAAAACTCATTTTAATTGAAAACAGGAAATATGTTTCAGTTTTCAAAATGACTATATATTTTTTATTTATAAATTATTATAGCATTTATATTTAGCATATATTTTACTCACTAAATATTATATTAAATACAAAAATAGAAAAATTAAAATTCCTATTACTTGCAGTTTTTTATTGTTTTTATTATACTTTTCTTTACAACGAAAATAAGTAAAAAGTAAGTAAACGTTTTTCATTACTTGTATTTTCTTATTTAAAACTACATAATCGCATAAATTTGTGCGAAAAATCTCATGAATAAAACTTATAAAAGTAGTAAAATTAAAGTCAAAGAAAAGAAATAAAAATAAAAATTAAGCAAAACTTTAAGAACTCATTTAAGTCAACGTAACGGCGATAGAGAAACACAACTGCTTTTAATGTTAAACTAAATTATAGCTACGATTAATGCAAATCATATTCAAAAGCCTTTCCGTTGGATATCTTGCATATGAATCGCGGAGTCGGAGAAAAAATAAAACAAAATATGAATTTCTTTTTTGAAGATTAAATGAGATTAATTCAAATTATGGTTATTATAACTTCAGGTTATGTTTATCTGCTTTAAGTTCAGACAGTTTTAGTCTTTAAATTAAGGCCTGTCGGCCAAAGTCAAGTATTTTCCACTCAAAAATATATTTCTTTTTTGCTCTTATTGTAAAAATATACTCAAAAATACTTAAGCATTTGATGTAAAAAACTTTTCTCCGTATTTTTTACAACAGCTAAAGGCGCGTAAATACCTGTTTCTCCAAACTATTGCTATTCATGTAATGCTAAATGAGAGGCAAACGACCTCTAAATTAACTGTTATATAATCGCCGCTTAAAACGGATTGTATTGAAAATATTAATCTATATTTTAATTCATTGTATGATTTGCTTAGCCGAGAGAGAGAGAGAGAGAGAGAGAGAGAGAGAGAGAGAGATTGTCCTGATTATTGGATCTCATGACTCCTTTGATACATATTCTGTTACTTAATATAACTCTATATGAAGTAAAAGCAATATATTTTGATCGATTGTAAAGTATTTTTGTATATCATATAATTTATTCCATTTATAAACTTTTATATTATATATCAATTTATTTACAAATATCTTAGTAATTATTACAAAGTGTACGCTATATTCATTCATTTCCGACATTTGTATTACTCTTTAAAGCACATCATTAGAGATAAGATTTTACAGTAAAATAGTTTCAAGAAAGATATATATAATCAACAAAAAATAATAAAAATCAACAAATGTTTCATACATTACTCGTCATACTTCGGATAACAATTGTATAATTGAAAAAACATAAGAATTTCTAAAAGAATAATGAAATGAATTGCGAAAAAATAGTAGAAAATGAAAATGTTTTCACAAGAAAACATCGGATTAAATGATAATTTAAGGAAATATAATTATATGAAGTTATAATATAAACAATATTTTTGTGCTTTCATGTCAATAACAATAATGAATATAGTTTTCAAATGAATCAATATATTAGTCTAAACAACACGACTACTAGTTATGATTTCTTTCTGCAAATTTTGGCGATTTTATGTTAGACTCAGCCTTTCATTGGTTGGGAATTGTTATAAAATTACAAAAAATACAACACTTAAGACATTCTTAAGAAGTGGATCTAAGATTGTTTCTGTTGGTGATTCAGTTGTTGTGGTGGTAACTGTTTGTTCTCGTGGACATTGCTGGCAGCCTTGGCGTAGTCGCCACCACCGCCACCACCACCTCCTCCGCCACCACCATATCCTCCTCCATATCCCGATGCATAGGACGGCGGATGATATACGGGTTTCTTCTTAATGTAAACCCTTAACAAATAGAGCGGAATAAAAAAAGGTTAACTCAACTCATCATTGCATGGATTGTATGGCTTGTGTGATATGCTCTGACAGTTATATTTAGAAAACTAATGGCAAAACGCAATGCAAGACAACCGGCTTTGCCTTTTGCTATAATAGTTTGCTGTTAAGGACTGATTGTAATGTCTATAATAGAGCACAAAAGCAAACCATTTTGTAATTGTTGTGTCAAAATGTAATCATAAACATACATTACATAAAACAATAGAGCATTACTTACGGGACGGGCACGTGAACGGGTTTCTTGACGATCACCTGCTTATAGATGGGAACCTTTACCGGCACCGGGTATGGTTTGGGTACGTGAATGATTTTGGGTACGGGATAGGGCACGTACTTGGGTACTTTGACCGGTACGGGTACGCCGTATGGTTTGGGGATCATAACGGGTTTGAATACGGGAACGGGATGGTGTTTAATGACTGGCACGGGCACAGGCACCGGCTTGGGCACGGGCACTGGCACCGGCTTGGGTACCGGTATTGTCTTTGGTACGGGTATTACTTTCTTAATGGTCTTATAGATGGGAACTTTGACGGGAATGTGGACCGGATGAGGTACGGCTATAGTCTTAGGAATGGGTATTATTTTGGGAACATGTATCACTTTGGGAATTGGCACTGGCTTTGGGATGTGAACCGTCTTATGGATTACTTTTACTATCGGCGGCTCATGATATCCACCGCCGCCGCCGCCGCCATAACCTCCGCCGCCACCTCCGCCGCCGCCATAACCTCCCGCTAGAGCCACACCAATGAAGAGAGTGCCAAATATGAGCACAAATGTGTTGGAATACATCATCAGTTTATATCCTATTGGATGCAAACCTATTCAAAACAATTGGTTAGAAATGCAACTAAATTTAAATGAAAAGTTCAAAGACTTTTCCACATTTACATGAAATCTATTGATATAAATATAGTGATTACAAATACAGTAAGAAAACAAGTACTGAATTAGAAATTACAAATTGCTTCTATATATATACAAAACTCATTAATTATTTTAGTATCAAATGAGTGTCAATAAAATGTTAGTTAAGATCACTTGAGGTCTTTCAGGCTATTCTCTAAAGCCATATACAAATTATATTAAGAATTTCTTGTAAAATAGAGGTTAAGATTAGATGTCATTAAATGAGAATATGATTTGAATTTTAATTAATCTCATGAAATACTTAGCACAGAATTACTGCTTAAAAGAGTTATAAATACAGTCAATTTGACACTTATTTGAAAACTAATTTGAAAGTGAGTTAAAAATAAGATATTTTAAAAATAATGAGTTTTTATAACTTATGAAAATAACACAAAATCGAAATCTTCAACAAATTAGATATATTCTCACAAATGATTAATAATTTACTCAAAATTCTTTAAATTGTTATTTAACTCTCAGTAACAAGTGAATGATTGAACACATTTGCACTTAAAGGTAAACACAAATTAGAAATTCCGATATTATTAAGTGGAAGTTATAAAACTTTCTATAACTTTTCAATCAATAATTAAACACTATATAAATATCAAAATAGTTTCACATGAAAATAAGTGAAAATTGTGTGGAATTGTAGTGAACTCACCTTTTAATTCATGAAACTTGTGTCTAAACTGTGATCACTCGTATGCAATGCCTAAACTGAACTGTGATAGAGGAGGACCTCTTTGCTATGCTTTTATAAATGCGATGCCCTGAATGTAGTGAACTCACCTTTTAATTCATGAAACTTGTGTCTAAACTGTGATCACTCTACAGCAATGCCTAAACTGAACTGTGATAGAGGAGGACCTCTTTGCTATGCTTTTATAAATGCGATGCCCTGAATAAACTTCACTACTAGCATATTGCCCTCAATGGGGAACAGTGCTCCATCAGGACAGACCCTCGAATGGGGGCACAACCACTCCACTCCCCTCCCAACCACACAACCCAATCATACACGCGCTCAGACCTACTTTACCGGTGAAGCCAAAGAAGACAACAATCCTAAGACATTGCGCGCCACCAACTCGTATGCCGTCCCAAACCGACTAACCGTTTCACACAACTATTATCTCATATAACGTATGGCTTATGGCAACCAATATATTACACATTCATCTCATCAACACATCCAACAAACCATTCATTTTCACTCCAAATATCATTTTCTTCTTATTCTTACCGTTTATTCACAAATAATCTCTCTTTTTATTCTCTCTCTAACATTATCTCTACACTTATTATCCCTTTTCTCTCTATCCAACAAACCATTCATTTTCACTCCAAATATCATTTTCTTCTTATTCTTACCATTTATTCACAAATAATCTCTCTTTTTATTCTCTCTCTAACATTATCTCTACACTTATTATCCCTTTTCTCTCGTTTTTACTCATAATTATACTCATTTACACTTAAAGTAAATGTTTTAAGTGTTTATTTGAAAATTTTTAATCAATCAATCGAAAGGCTTTTAGTTTCAGAAATATTTCCAATAATTATTTATAATTAAAAAATAGATTTTACACTATTTTAAAATCAATCAATTGTTTCAATCAATTTTATTTTCAAATCATTTTATTGATAAACTATTAATTCATTTATTCTTTTTGTTAGAAATTAATTAAATGTTTGCATTTAAAATAATCCATTAATTAGTGTTTATCAATGCATATCATTTGAATGCAAAAACAAATGAAACCTTTTGTATCTAAAAGTTATAAATAATTTCATTCCTATTGTTTTGCAAATTTTTTAATGTAATAATTTTTTACTTTCTTTTCTTACACCCAAACACTTATAATACGGAAATATTTTTACATAAATATTTAAATTATATGAGTCTGAGAAAAATTGTTTGTAAAAAACAATTATATTTACTTAAAAACAAATAAAATATAAGATAAAATTGTTTTAAACGAAATTTTTTCACTCATTACTTGAATTTAATGAAGTAATTTGCTTATCATAAATACAAATACTGATTGTATAATACCATACAATTACCAAGCAATTTCTACTGATTAAAATAACAATTTACGTGAATTTTTGTTTTTCACAAAAAATTTCTTCGTTTCATCCAATTATTTATGACTTAATAATGATTTTTCTCAACATTTGTGTTCACATTATATGCCAATAAATAACACAATAATTATCAACACATTTTGTTGAAAATATTTCCGTTTTACTGGTTTTAATGATATAAATACATTTGTTATAAATTAAATTTAAATCTAAAGTAAGTTTCAAAGATTATTGTACTGTATTACATATATTATTAATGTTAAAATAGTAGTGTTTAAAAATATACATTACAAATGTAATAAAATTGATAAATTTCTACATATATTTTAAATGCTTTTGGGAAAGTTTCTAAATATTTGTCTTATTTATAACTTTATTTTGGTCTTATTATTACTTATAAATCACATTACAATAGAAATCATTGCTAAGATATATGAAATGGACTCATATCCTGGTTCTTTTGTCATTTAAATTTTCTCAACACACAATAAATCTTTATTTAAAAAAATAAAATTTTTTTATTTGATTTGAATGAGACTCTAAAACAAGAAATGTTTGCATAATATGTTGAGAATATCGCATAAATTGGTTTATTGTAGACCCGTTTTGTTATTGTAATAGATTTTAAATAGATTTAAAGTTTATAAACATATAAAACAAACTCAAAACCTAAAGAGTTAGCGATATATGTGTGAAAACTGGAACTCGTTTTTGACAATAAATGCTAAGAATTGACAATTCGTCGGGTGTTTAGCGCATGAAAGTGTGATCTCATATCATACATGTTTTCTTATACTATATTACAAGTTACATATCATATACCTTCAGTGTTAGTGAAAATATATCATTACCTAATATATTGTAATATGAAATAATTGAATCGTGAAACAATAGGGACAGGGATATCGCCCAAACATTTTGTAACTTTTATTCATATATTGTATGAGTTTTAATAGAATATATTTCTTTAAATATACTCAAAGTTAAAAGTAACTCAAAAGTTTATTTTTGAGAAGTTTAATTGATTTTTATTTTAATCGTTGAACAACGATTTGATTGAATTGAGATAAAAATAATTGATTTTTATATAAAAAGCATTTTGCAAACATTTAAAATAGTGCATAAAAAATGATTTATATTTATGAATACAACTCTCATTGACTGATATAAGTTATTATAAAAAGTTATTACAAAAAGTGTACACAAAACTGCAAACCCATTAAAATCAGTTGTCTAAAGAGTGAACCATTAATTTATTCAATAAATTATTTAAATCATAAATAATTGAATGCTTGTAACGATAATATGTTTGCCAATGGTTTGAATCACTTGTACTTTCTAAACCTCTTTTCCTGACTACTGGCCTATAACTATAACTAAAAACTATAACTGTAACTAAACTCAAACTTTTAAACTTTTAAGTGCTATTATTGTTGTCAAACTGTACGGCACTGTAAGGCATAGCACTATAACTATCGCTGTGAGCAAACAAAAAATTATTAGACTTAAAATATGCCCTAAATTTTCTTAATTATCGAAATTCAGTTTAGACAGTAATGGCAACTATTGCTATATTTGTCGATTCAATTATTTTATCGCTATTTTCTAAATCGTTTGATTTCTTTTTATAGATTATATGTAAATATTTCGCACAAAAAACTCTTAATTATATAAATAGTTAAATAGAAAGTGATTTTAATGGTACAGTTTAAGAAGTTTTATCTTATTTTTTGAGGCAAAAAGTTTTACCAAACTATTGATCGGTAAACATGTCTTTTGATTTGTGCTATCGATTTGAATAGTGTATGAAAACAGGTTATCGTCCAAACAATTAGTTTGAAAGTGGAGTCTATTTGAATTTGTTATGAATTAAATATAGATTTATTATTATTCACGTCATTCACTCCCACATTCCCAACACAACACAAACCCTTCCGGACTATTAAAAGCCATAACTTATCAAAACTTATAATCAAAATTGCTTTCAATTAAATGTATATCGCGTTAATTCATATGCAATGTATTTATAGATTATATTATATAATACAAGAGTTGTATTTCTATTATTGACCACAGATTTAGGCAAAAAGAAATTACAGCCCAACCCAACCAAACCCAACCTATGCTTGTATACCTGTATCAAGCACCTGTACCTGTATGGGTGCAACTCTATCACTAAATTGCTTCATAGCCTACATTTTTATTCATTTTCAAGATATTGTATCTTTTATTAGAGGATTGTGTTTACAATAAAACAACTTTTGTTCAGAAAATAACTGCATTTAAAAGAAATGATAACATTTTTAGAGTTCAAACAAAACGAGTCTTCAAACAGTTATTCAAATTTTTAATTTTATGCTTTTCTCAAATTACATGTGATTTTTTTGATCGCATAAAAAGGTTATAAATCTTTTCAACAGAAATACTATTTATAAGAACATAAGGCATAGGTTTAGAGTCTATAAGTCTCTGTGAATGGCATTAATTTTTTTGCAAAATATAATTCATATAAAAACGTGATCAAAATCAAGTGTTGCTCCAAACTATAGAAATCTGTTTATTATGTATGTATTAAAAATAAACTTTGTTTGCATTTATAATGTATGCAATGAATTAGTGACACAAACTCTACACATAATCTAAATAATGAAAGTTAGGAAAGCATTAATTGTGTGAAATTATACGATATAAACGTTGATTCAGACAATTGTAAGCCATTATAAGATGTGTATCTGAGAGGAATGGGAGGAATGGGATAATTCTTTTGTTTCATTGACCCAGAACTTGAATACTACTCAATATGATTACTATAAATACATTTAACTCTTCATTATTGTCACTAACAATACATACAAAGTGTGAATCCATTTGCATATAATCTCTAGAAATTTGAAAAAACTTTTGCTCGAGTATAAGTGAAGTCCTTTTAGCAAATATTTCCCTATAATTTATGATTTGACCCAATTTTGTTGTGTAAAAAATTGGATGAAAGTTAAGTTTTTATCTGTTATAGTATTTTGAGGCACATATACCCGTATGAATAGCACCTAAGGC
>CAJPVJ010001739.1:0-15228 GCA_905397405.1 Oppiella nova | reverse complement strand
AATAAAACAACAAATCATTAAACCATTTATTAATCAATTTATAACAAAAATAATTAATAGAAAAATTTAATACCAAAAATAAATAACTATTTTAAAGCATAAAATAAAATTTAATTCAAAAACCAATTAATTGATGGCAAACGAGTGCATAGTGTTTGCATTTCGCTGAAAATTAATTTCATTGAAAGCGCCATAAAAATGACAAATAAATGACAAACAAATTAATTTATATAAAAAAAAACTAATATTAATATTTCATAACTTTATTACCGAATAGGAGTGGCAATAGAGTAAAGTAAATAATAAAATCGTTTTAATAAAAACATAATTATAAGTACACTATAAATAGACACCGAGAATGAATGAGACCTTTAAATGTTAATACATAACAATAAATGCGAGAATAATTTGGCAAATATTGTAAAACAGGTTTACATATCGCATGAGACATCCTATGATATACAGTAGTAAACGGATCGATGGCTTCAAAGAATAAACACTTTCTATTGATATGAATGTTATGTTTAGATAAACAGCGAAAAAAATGCTTTCAAATCAACGCTACTGTAAAGACAACGAAAGCTTTGAACAAAAATCAAATGTAATAAAAAACTCAACTATAGATTAAAACATAAGAAATTTCAAGCTATAAATGCCCGCAAAAAACAAACAGAAAAAATACTCAAGAATTTACGGAAAAATGTAAAACATTTTCGTATAACAAATATTATGCAAACAATTTGTAAGAAAGCCAAATATTTTACGAGAAAATAATAAGAAAAGTGTAGTAAAAAAGATTAATACGACGATAAATACATGTTAAAAGCAAAACATCGGACCCAATGGCACACTAACACTGGTAATAAATGTCTCGTTTACTTGATGAACATTTTTTGNTTACGAGAAAATAATAATAAGAAAAGTGTAGTAAAAAAGATTAATACGACGATAAATACATGTTAAAAGCAAAACATCGGACCCAATGGCACACTAACACTGGTAATAAATGTCTCGTTTACTTGATGAACATTTTTTGTCATTCAATAGCCACTATACGAGTATTTAAAAGTGAGTGAAAAAAGTGCTTTTTATGTAATACTAAACATTTTCGAGATAAGACTCGTGAATGAAATACACTGTCATGTGCTGTATATACGAGACTTTTATTAAAGATTAATTGAAAACTTTTCATTTTTTGACAGAAATATAGCCTTTGGAGTAAAATATCGCTTATTGTGAAGACATACTCGCATCTCATACCTAATGTATTGCCTATTATTCACACAAACAATAACAACAGAAGTTTTCACTCCGAATAAACAGTGAAAACCAAAACCGATGGCAAAAATCGCGGCTCAAGTCTCACATGAATACCAGAGATAACAAGTTTTTATTATAATTCAAAACAGCTTTTCTAGAGCTCAACGCGAAAAAACTTATTACAGTATCATTGCGTTCAGCAAATGAAAAAAACAAAATCTCAAGAAAATACACCACTTTATAAAACTTAATGGAAGTAAAGGTTGAAACCTAACAACAAAACAAAAATCACATAAAAAACTAACGAAAAGAAAAAACATAAACAAAAATCTCTTCACGAAATGCTAGAGAGTCTAAAGGAAAACCATTTTTACTTTCAATACATTAACTAAAAGTGCGAAAAAAGGCAAAAAACAATATTAACTTCAAAACACAACCAAAAAAAGTGTTAATTAACGTAAAGATTATCACATGAAACGGATCCACCGATACATACATTCTCTCTGTAGGCTTGCATTGTCGTCGTCTCGATATCAGAGCCCGAGTGGCCCAACACTCCCGCCTTAACCGTGAGGTGTGGCTCACTGGAGGCGAAGAACTCGAGGAGGTCTGGCATATAGGAGGCGGCGTTGTGGACAATAGAGATGACATATTTGGCGCAATTAGGGCTCTCCTCACGAAAGCTCTCCTTCAGGAACTCGAGCGACAACTCATTCCTCTCATCGGCCGTCAAATGTATGATTTCGTCCCAATACAGGTGCAACACCTTTGCCATACCGTTCGGGTAGTGCTCCACGCGGTAGTACTTCCCGTATTTCAGGTTCAGGAGGTCGGGCGCCGGCAGTGGCAGTCGCGGCGTCATAAGCGACAGACTTATCGACGCGGGAAATGTCCTCAACTGCGACGACAAGTACTGATCCATTTTGCACTGAATGCGAACGTTGGACACAGACTTCCGGCGACACTTCGAGCACATGGAGTTCTTCAGCGGCTTTCCCGCCGACCACTGATTGTGCGATGATTTCTGTGTCGACTCAATGGCTTTGCTTTTGTCGACACCACTAGACATAGACTGACACTCGTTGGCGGTCGCAGGTGTGCCACCGTTTGTCTGTTGGGAACTGTTTATCATCTGTTTGTTCACCACGTCTTTACTCTTATTACTATTCACTGGAAACCCGTTTGTCGTCTCGAAGCTGTTCACACACTCACTCTTAATGTCAACACATTTATGGCAATCATTTAATGACTGTTTGGTCGACTCATTCCTCGAGTGCTTCGCCGACACATCACCGGCGGAAGTGCTAACCCGTAAATCACTTAAATTGTTATTTTTATCGTTATTTAACACTTTATTCCTCTTGATATCGACGCCATTACTGTCCGGTGTCTTCTTCTCGCAATTATTACTCCTCTTAATCTTCAGTAAGTCCTTCGACTCGTACTTCTTATCCACTTTACCGTCACTTACGGTAACCATCGATGGTTTGGACGACAGTTGTAATGACTTCCGGTGTTTCACTACATTATTATCACATTTATTGAGACAAACGTTTTGGTCATTCATTGGTTTGTGTCTGTCGTTAGTCTTATGATTATTATTGTGACAATTGTTGGCCGTCGCGGACACCGATGTCTCGCCGTTTGTCTCACTCGCCGTCACTTTATTACTGCACTTAAATGCCGTCAAAGTCTTCGCGCACTTCTGCACACCATTTGTCGACAAACTGTTCACACATTTATCGCCATTTAATAAGACTTTCGTTTTGGAGGTCTTATGGCTGTTGGCGGACGTGACCGATGTCTTGGACACCACTTTCTCGCCATTAGATGTGGAGTTCATGGTTGGCATCGCCGTGGAGTTAGTATCACTCACACCTGCCATGGATTGGCGGCAAACATAATCAAATTGAGACCACAATTAGTGACCAAATCGGGTGATCAATGGATCAAATATTGTCTCGCAGACTGTACTCACGTTTCGCGTGCTTGTGGTGATTGGCGTTTGCGGTGCTGTTGTGGTGATTGGCCTCAAAACCATTGCCACCGATCGTCACGCAATTGGGTTGGCGTTGAAATGACACACAATTAAGCGATTCATTGCTATTATTGTTAATTAATTTGAGATCAATATTATTGGCGCTTATATTGGACGCCATTTTTGGACTTAACCAATGTGTGGCACACCGATATACGGCAGTCACTGTATTGCCAAGGCGCATCAAACTGTGTCAGTGAAGTACAGCGAGGATTAGAAAGCGGTTTACAATTACAGCTTTCAATTGAAAGCGAGTCAACAAAATATTGCTTTTGCTTGTATTCACCACCTTTGGTACCTTTTTATGTAAATAGTTTCTGTGCTAATGCTATGCGTTATATCTTTTCAAAGGCTACGATAACGCACTGATTGCTATCTATTGTCATACATTGTACTTATGGTATGAAAACTACAAACTTTTTAAATTTAATTATTTATGCAAATATATTATTAAAATTGACCTAGTTTGTCCATTGCATGTAATTAAAATAATTTTTATTATTTGTAGCATATTTGGGTGAGCATTAAAGTATTTCTCACTATCATTATATTTTTTAATTAAATATTTGTTGATAATTACTTTAATTACAACTAATTAATGACTTTTATTGTTATAAAATTGCTTGCTTAAATAAGATATCTATACATGTACTCTTAGTATTCCTCCAGAGTGTAAATTCACCAAAAGAATGTCATTCAGAATCAGTTTACATCAGTTTCTATAAAGTTCCAGGTACTTTTTCAACTAATTTAAGCATCAATTATTTATAATTATAAGTTTTTCATTATAGCCAGTATAATTATGAATAAATAGTAACATGGCAGCAACAAATGCACCATTAGCTCAAACTATCACAACAGTTATCACCCAGGTCAAACCAATGGACAGACAATTAAATTAAATCCGGTTCTCGCTATCCACCCACCAATACATTGGCGTGAATGCTACGTGACCTACCGATTGTCAACCCGTCACCACAAAGTAGACTGTATTTTCGTATGGCTTTCACTTTTCAACGCCAGTAATAACGCTATCTATGGGCGAAAGGGTTACTCACAGTCACGGTATGGGTGGGAAGGGGGTGTTCGGGGGAGCACTGGTGGCACGTAATCAAGTGCTACGGTTAATGAGACACTGATTGGTGTGGTGTTACAATTCAAGGCCAATCGCGTGCGTTAACATAGCTCTCCATACATTACGGGCGCACTTATGGAGGGGGGGGTTGATATTTAATTTTTTAAAGCGTTTTTTAGGTAGGCAGGGGGCAAAAGGGCCCACCCCCTCAAGTTAACCCCTTATGAAACTGAAATGAATGCATGTAAATTACATGATAAATACCCAGGTGCAATGGTCAAGTAAGTTTTTCAGAGACTATTTTATGAGGCCAATGAGCAAGACAGTTTTAATACTACCATAGGTTTATTCTCATTGTGATAGAGTATGATATGATTAATGAATTTGTATGACTGTATTGAGTGCCTATTAATTATTGTAAGTTTATAGCAAATGTTTGGTGCGATTGCATAGACTCTGCCAATAATGCACTCGTTTATAGCAAACGTATCAAACAGTTCACAGCGAATGACACATCGGGTTAAGGGTAGGGCTGTTGGCCGTGTGGGCACACAGGGAGGCAAAGGGTTAAGTGTAACGTAAGGCCTATTACATCACGTATGAGACAATAGGCTCAACAGTGAAGTCCATTGAGTGATGTATGGGTGAAGAGTACAGTTTCGTACACTAAACTTAGGGCAAAGTTAGGCCACACCTAATGGATAGTCCTATCACTACAGCGATTAGTGGGAGAGTAGAGTCCGGTTATACAGCAGTCGGCAATGCATTGCCAACACTGTGTCAGTCATAGTAACCGGCGTTCATCCCTACCAGCGAACGGCCATTTCCTATAGGCTATAGCGTTAGACACAGTATTGAATGCTCGAGAGAGAGGAGACTATCAAATAGTGCATTGAATAGCGTTATAGCGCTATATAGCCATAGACTTAGCGTTGTGTAGTGGCAGTGCTGTGCGATCTGTGCATTGGTTCACTGTTTGTATGCCTATTGTGTGTGTGTTGTGCACACAGTCTGTCTGTAAGCCATTCATTCACTCACTCTCTCTCTGTGTCTCTACAGCACTCTCTCTGTGTATCCATAGCCGGCGTGCTTTGCAATCAAACCACCGATTTTAGTGATATTATCACCACATCGTGTCCACAACCGCTCACGAGAGGCACCTGTTTGTCACCAGCGGACCGATTCGCACCCATTGTGACTATAGTTTGCACTCTTTGGTCGCGTACAAGACATTTGATGTGAGTATTGGTGACAATCGCATACATGCCATGCTATGCGCGCCACTAATGGTGTGATTGTCTCTACCAGACATTGATCGGCCGACATGTCATCGACAGCAACGACCAATTCCGGGCCCACGCCATCGAAGAAGTTGAAGACCGGCGATGAGGTGGACAACGGAGAGGTGAAGACGACGAACAACAACAACAACGCCAACCGATTGGACTCCAGCGGCGGTGCCGACTCTCTGGAGGACGAGTCCCGTGACTACGATCCCGAGACTCAGAAGACGTTGGAGGAGATCGACGCCACGCAGAATGAGATCGATTCGCTCAATGAGAAGGCCTCCGAAGAGATCCTCAAAGTGGAGCAGAAGTACAATAAACTCCGCAAACCGTTCTTCGAGAAGCGAAACGAGTTGATCGCCAAGATTCCCAACTTCTGGGTCACGGCTGTGAGTATTACCATCGATGGCACCCATTGTCTCGTCATATCTATGTCTTGTGTGGTGTCTTGTAGTGCATTGAGTCCATTGGCAGTAGTTTTCAATACAAACCGCTTTCTCTCTATTCGTAGCCTTTGTTACACTTTATCTCGTTTATGGGTAACTCGTGTCCAATGGCTTTATTTATTGTACTTTTTTTGTGAATCATTTGTTTTTTTTAATTTATTAGTTTAGTAATGATTTTAGAGTGAAGTTAATGATGTTAATTAGCAATTAGTATAGCCATTGATTATTTATTTTAAAAGGCTTTCCCAGTAAATGGTTTGCTTGGAGTCTCTCAGTAGTACTCTTTCTCTACACAAAATGTTTGCCATTATTTGCTATCATTTATTAAATGTAAACGAGTTTTAATCGTTTTATGTTTAAAATAGCATTTATTGACTGAATTTACACACAATAAGCACTTTTTAAAGTACTGACACACGAGTTGAGTGTTAATTAATTGTAACATTTAGTGTAGAAATTAGTGTAAACTTTTTGTGTTGAATGCTATGAAAAACGCCGGCAATGACTGTGCGATAGAGGCAAACACGTGATGTACTAATTGGTTGTCATTGACCCAATAGTTTGTAAATCACCCGCAAATCTCCGCTATTCTCGATGAGGACGAGGAGGAGTGTCTGCACTTCCTGTCCAAGTTGGAAGTGGAGGAGTTCGAGGATATCAAGAGTGGCTATAGAATCAAATTCTATTTCGATGAGAACCCGTACTTCGAAAACGATCTCTTGGAGAAGGAATTCCATTTAGGGGCCGGAGGTATGTCTCATGAACTGTAGATGTGGTACAGTTTGCTCTAATTGTGTGCCGATTGTGGATCTAATAGGAGATCCGGCGTCGAAGTCGACGCAAATCAAATGGCGAGAGGGCTCTGACCTGTCGAAGAGACTGCAGGACCAGCAGAACGCGTACAACAAGAACGAGTCGGACTCGAAGACGTCGCGGAAGCGTCAGCTGGAGTTCCCGCGAACCTTCTTCACGTGGTTCACAGATCACGGCGACGCCAGCGCTGACGACATCGCCGAAGTGATCAAAGACGACATGTGGCCCAATCCGCTCCAGTACTTCCTGGTGCCCGACATTGAGGTGGAAAATGGCGGACTCGATGGCGAAGACGGCGAGTCCGATGAAGACGAGGACGAGAACGACGAGTCGGTGGTTGTGGTCGAGGAGGAGGACGACGACGGCGCCGATGATGAGGAGGATGTGGACGACGAGGAGCTCTATGAGGGAGAGGATGGCGACGAGGGAGAGGGCGGTCCCGATGATGAGGACGACGACCCCGAAGGAGAATAAGAAGTGGTTTTCGTTTTATTATATATTTTTTGTCTTCATTTCACAAGAATTTCTGTTATTTTTAATCGCGTTTTCTCGACGGCCTCTCGACAAGTGTACGGCTCTACCAATATATGACTAAATTATTTCAGATATTAGTGACCATTTCAGTGACAATTATTATCTTATTTCTAATGATTGAAGAGTTTTTCACACAAACCATTAGCTCTTAATTCATCTCTCGTGGAATCGATTCTAATATATGACTAAATTATTTCAGATATTAGTGACCATTTCAGTGACAATTATTATCTTATTTCTAATGATTGAAGAGTTTTTCACACAAACCATTAGCTCTTAATTCATCTCTCGTGGAATCGATTCACACGAATATTGTAGCGATTCTTTCAGATCCCTGTCCCCGACCGACGTCCCGACTCATTAGCGCTCACTTTTTGACCAATTTATAGCCACTACTACTACCACTCCGTGTCCTCTATTTTCTCTGTATGTCACGCCTATTGTCAGACAAAACTAACTAAAAAATCACTTCATTTTTGCGAAACACACATAAATTATAAGTAAATAATAACAATAATTGGAATTAATTTAATGATTCTGTAAATGATTTCCCTATCGTTTGTGTAATTTTTATGTTTAAAAAACTTATACCTATCGATACCATACTTTAATTATTCACTATATGTATTGAATTACTAATGAAAATGAATTTTTTCGACTTCTCTCTATTATATGATTTGTTTAATTGTTAGTCTAATCATCGAAACAAACCTAAACTGAATTTACAATTACCTTTGTGTCACTCATTTATCAATCACTCGAAACAAACCTATTATTGATTTTTTTCATTCAATTTTCGTAATAAAAAAGTGTTTTTTAAAAATGATGGCAACATTTATTTCAATGTATTTTTGGGTAGAGTTTTCTGTGTCTGTATTGTGTTGTGTATTAAGTATTTCATTGCTTTTTTGTATTAGTATTAAACGAGTGATGAGTCAATTGCCGACAAATAGCTTTATATTACAGTCTAATGCCATTTATTTATACATTTAATTTTGATGTTTATTAATCAATTTAATTATAATGTATTATACAAATTACTTGATTTAGTTATAATTAGTTAGTTATGTATAGTTGTATGCATTTAGTTAATTATACTTGCATTTGAGGTGTAGTTGTAAAAGTTTGTTAAAGTTATTGTAAGCGATTAATTAGCAAATATCGGGGTTTGTCTGTAGCGATGAATGTGGAAGGGGTAGGCATTAGAGGACATGTGACCCCCACTGGCAGTGTTAGTGCAATACTAAGCAGTGTTTCAAAGGCTTCAGTCGTGTATCACTTGTTTCCCACATTTAATCCACTTTATGTAGATATCATTCCTCCAGAAGTCATGTCATCTGATCATCTCTTCGCGCACTACTACAACAACCCAGCGATGAGTGACCTGACGGTGCTCTGCGATGGCCAACAGTTCATCGGCCATAAGATAGTGTTGGCGACCGTTAGCCAGGAGTTCAGAAAGATGTTCACAGATATGCCGGTAATGGCAGAGATCACCATCAATGGTGTCATACCGGATGCCGTCCGTGAGATGATGTCTTACATCTACCGAAAGACGTTGGACGCGGAGAACAACTGGCAGATAGTGGTGGGACTCATAAAGCTGTCGCAGCGGTACGCCATCGACGACCTCTTCATCATCGCGAAGGACAGACTCGTGTCGATGATTGCGAGGAACGCCGACTTCCTGACGGTCGACAACTTCTTGGCGATCGGCGAGATTGCCGCTCAATGCGGGATCCAATCGGTGGACCAATCGGTGGCCGAGTTTTGTCAGCAACGGAAGCGTCAGATTCTGGAGTCGCTGTTCACGCGATACGAGTTCGTCGAAGAGGTCGCCAGAGTGTTGGTCATCATTAAGATGAGCACATCCGATGTGATCAAGTGGTTGTCACCGGAGGTGATCGCCAACAGTAGGCATACCCCACAAGAGTTGGAGATACTCATCGATTTGGATGACTGTTCCATAGAGGAGGTGATGGCGCTGTCGAAGACTGAGCTGTTCCGGGACACGGATCTGATGGCTATATTGGAGCACAAGTTTGCGGTCTATAAGACTCGAATGGACGCGAAGATCCAAATGATGTCTGATTTCTTCAACACTTTCAATGACTCGAACTGAACCACAAGTTTTGATAACTACTGTATTAATGATACTCTACTTATGTCTTAAAATATTTGTGTTTTTAATTATTGTCTCACTTTTTAGCACTCATTATAACCATTATATAACATTAATCTGTTAATTTTGATAACATTTCAAATGAATGTAAATTTAATTATGTTTTTGTCTTAATTATAGTTTTGTAAACATTTATTGATTATAATATTTGAATACAATTCATAAAACTAATACTGTGTTTGTATTGATTTCAATAGAAATAAATAATAATCTCAAAGTTGTGTCTTTTAATTTGTAATGACATGATGTTGTGATATAATGAGTACTTTTAAAGTAAAAGTGTAGTAAAAGTGATGAATGAAACAAAATTGTTATAAAATGTGATTCAAATGTTTTTCATAGCATTCAGTAAAACCCAAAAGACATCACATTTTTGTTGGTTTGGTTCACACGACAGGCTCTGGTCTTCACAGATATGTTCATTCAATCGCTTTCAACGCACTCTTCGGACAAAACATTGTCTGCATTTGTGTCCACAACTTATCCATCGGTGATATCCTTAAGAACAACACATTTACTGCACTTTAAACACAAAAACTGAGAGAAATAACTCAAATAAAAGTTTTCAAAAGTTTTTATTGAGAATTGTTTAAACATACAAAAGTTTACATTTAGACTGTGATTACATGAAGTAATTATTAATTTAAATACAATACTATTACTGTATACTGTTTTCATTCATATATCTAATTTTTAAAAAGTGAGACAATAATTAAAAACAAATATTTTAAGACAAATCAGAATATCATTGATATTAATAGTTATCAAAACTTGTGGTTCAGTTCTAGTCATTGAAAGTTTTGATGAAATCAGACATCATTTGCATCTTTGCTTCCATACGACTCTTATAGTCCGTGAACTTATGCTGTGATATAGAAATCAGATCCCTGTCCCGGAACAGCTCAGTCCTTATGAGCGCCAATACGTCTTCGAGGGAACACTCGTCCAAATTGATGAGCGCTTCCAACTCCTTAGGCTTGTGGCCACTGTTGGCGATCACGTCTGGTGTCAACCACTCGATCACATCCGACTGCGAGGGCTTCATGACTGCCAACACTCTCTTGACGTCATCGACGGACTCGTATCGCGTGAACAACGACTCAATTATCTCTGCCTTCTTCTTGAGGCAAAACTCGGCCACCAATTGGTTCACAGATTTAAGACCACAATACGCGGCGACGTCTCCGAATACTTATACAAATACAAAATATCCTAGAACATTTTGTTTACCCTTTGTTAACCCTTTGTTTAAAAGAGATCGAAATTGGATTTTTTTGGTATTAATATAATCCTGTTTAGTGACTAAATTATGATTATATTTACCAGTTAATCAAATAATATAATTATTTAGTTAACAAAATTCATAAATAACACATATTAATTGCTATTATAATAAATTAGAAAGGGTTTTAATTAAAACTATAGAAAAATAAATAACTATTTAATCAACTATTTGACCACTTTTTGTTAACTATGATAGTGGCGATAAAGGTCTTTTTAAAATAAATGAACAATTATAAATTAACATTGATATTATATAGTTATTAATAATAATTTCCTAATAATAGTTTTGTATTACGTTTTGTTAAACAATTGATTTGATTAATAGTTTTGTGAAATATTTAATTTGAAACATTTATAATACTGTATATTTAATAATCGTAAACACATTATAATAATTATTCAATAATCAACAATGAATTCAATTAGTGTAATAAATATTATTAATATTTGAAACTAGTCATAACTGGGAATTTCATTTTCTGATTAATTGAATGATAAATAACTCATCACTCATTTGAAGTCAATTATAAATTTTATTACAAATAATAATTGTGTATTGAATTAGATTTAATTATTAAATGTCATCTTAATAAAATATTAGTTTTAATAAAATGTTTATTTCGATAATAATTATGAAATTAAATGATCTCATCTCTGGTCAAGTGTTTGGCATTTAATTCACTGAAAAGACATCACTTTTTTGTCGGTTTGGTTCACACGACAGTCATAGATGTGTCCATTCATTCAATCGCTTCCAACTCTCTCTTTATACCAAACATTGTCTGCATTTCTTTTGTCAACAACTCATCCATCGGTGGTATCATTAAGAACAACATATTTACAGCAAATTAGACACAAAAACTGAAAAATTATTCTTAAAAAGTTTTTATTGATAACTTATTTTCAGTGAAACTTGTGTTTAAAGTTTATATTTAGTCTTAGGATTACATTATTTGCATTTTATGTAAAAAGTAAATGAATGATTCAAATGTGGCTCAAGAGGAATATCATAAGAATTAGTTCCACAAACTCTGTGGTCATTTGTCTCACAGAATATTCTTTGACAACAAGTTTACGGCATAAATACGTGACGTTATTAATGAATAGTCTATTCAGTGATTCAATGATTACATTATTTTTCACACACAGAATATTCTTGTAGTATATACTATACCATAGTATTGAGTGTAAAATTCTCTAATGAATAAACATAACACATGTGTAATGTATATTGATAATGAAAATATTACCGATAAAAGTGGTCAAGGACAATATAAATGACATATTCTGACTACTCGTTAAATATTCTGTAAGAATAAAATCATAATATAATTGAAACTGCATTCAAAGTTATAGTAAACCTCTGATACTCCGGACTCAATCAAGAGTTTTGAAAATTGATTTGATTTTACATTTAAATCACATTTTGTTTGAATTAACGTTTAATACGCGAAACGAGTCGAAGGAGTGATGGCTGAAGAAGAAGACAATGAAAGCCAAGAGTTGTGTCAAAAGGTTTGTAAAAAGACTTCACTTTTGTGTCAATCACTCAATGATTGCATCATTTTATATTCATTTCAATGTATTTATGAATTGATTGTATTTATAGCTAAAGATGTCATCAATTCATATGAAGTCCACTGAAGAGGAATATTATCTGAAAGACTCATTAGACAGATATGGAGACGACTTATGCGAAGAGATATTGTCTTATCTGTCACTCGAAGACTGTTTTCGATTTGAATGTCTGTCCAAACAGTGGCAGCGATTGGTATTCAAACCACAAGTTTGTCTTAATGTCGATGAAGTGGTGAACAAATTGATCATAAAAAAAGACATCAAGTATTCAAGTGAATGGTTTGCAAACATCAATTGTCAAGCATTGGAATCAATGGTCAAGAAGTTACCAAACATTAGATCCATTGATATAACCATTAGTTCAGAAGAGACCAAAAGAGTGTTTGAAAGACTCATGAATTCATACAAACACTCAATCATTGCAATCAATGTCTGGTTTCTACAATCAATTGATTTTGAAATTCTGGACATATTTCTCGGCAAATATAGCTCACTATTGACTACAGTATCAATCCCGCGATTTTTATATCATAAATTCATATCGTATGCCAAGTATATGCCAAAACTGAGACAATTGTATGGATACACGGCATATGCTGGAAGTAGTCTGTTGTCAACGATTGTAACCCAAAACCACGAAATATTACTTAAGAATTTGACTCATTTTCAATGCCCTTACGAGACAATTGATGGCAACCTATTGCCAGCGTTTGTCGATCACTACAAGAATAGCTTAAAATCGTTTTCAATTCATTTCAAATGGAATGAAGTGACTGTCGAAGAATATATTCATGTGTTGTCACTGACATCACAGATGAAAGCGTTGCGAGAATTATCTGTTGGACTCATTTTCCCCACCATTTGGGAGCATAACATTAATTCATATAAAATTGAGGCTATCGTTGACTATCACTGCGAAGAATTTGTCAATCAATGGCCACATCTTAAGAGATATCGACTGAATATATTGTATAAAACTGATTCACAAGTGAGACGACTGTTTGAATCGGCGAATCGGATGAAACGATTACGACGTCTTGAGTTGATGTTTGAGACACCATTGGATCTAATCGGACACAAAGTATGGTTAACTCCGGAATTGTTGTCACCATTGAAACGATTGACACATTTGTCGATTTGTCTGAAGAATAGTGTATTGAATGAGAAATTCTTGGACTCAATTCACACACATTTACCGCACATTCAGAGTCTGAAGATAACTCTATTAAAGATGACGCCGACTATTGAGACGAGTGTTGAAAAGTTGTCGGAAGTTAAACCCTTTCAAAGGAGACGCCAAACATGTTGTGTCTTAAACGCCACCCGCCACGGTAGCTGGTCGCGTTTAAGTAGGTTTGTCCGCCACCCGTGGCGGCCCTGATACGTATTTTAGGATTTTTTTATTATCATTATAATCTTATTCATTACAATTATAAATGTGTAAATTCATGTAAAATTTTGTTTTAAACATTAAATTCTTTAATTAAAAAGTTTAATTTAATGTTTATTAAAAATTCCTGAAATAGGTACTCGGTCATTTTGATTTTTTTCTCAAATCCAGTTATCAGATTAATTTTATCTAGTGTAGTTTTTGCTGTACAAACAATGATTGCTCATTATCTTAAACGTCGTGTAGAGACATAATGTCTTCAGGACAATAATCAGGATCAAGTTCAAAAACTCGCTTTAAATGGATTAATTTTAGCATGGTTAGTTTAGGAATAAATGAAGTTCACAAACACCAATACTGTTACTATGTATTTTCTATGACAAAATCTAATGTATTTCTAATGGAAAAACTTCTTTTTGCAAACTTAAATAGCTCATTGACCATGTTAGTTTTTTATACAATAAAAATTATTTTTACAATCACAAAGAAGGTGTTATAAAACAGTGAAGATTGGATTATAATTGAATTATCCGTTTTGGAGTATTAAATCTGTAATGGACACCGACATGGTGGCGTTTAAGTATCTGCCGTGAAAATGTGAAACTCTATACTTTTTGCTGTGAAATACATTTATTCCTAATATCGTAACTCTGACGAGTTTTATAGCAAAAAAGTATAGTTTTTATAGTGCGTCGACCGATATAACCACCGATTTGGACACCTAAGACATTCCGCTAGATTACCGGACCTGGATATTATTGTTATGCCATACCATACGAGTATAATTCAATCGGATTTAATTGCAATTAACGGAAACACTATCCGTTCAGGCATTGTTAGTGGTGATTTAATGATATTTATTAGATCTTAATACTCGAGTACTTACAGGAGTTATACCAAAATAATGATAATATTGAATATATTTCATGATAATAATAATTCTAATGATTCCGTTGATAAGGATTCTATAGTTTTGTTTGAATAATAAATAACTTTCGAAAACTATTTTCATAACCCGTTTGAAGCTAAAAATAGATTTTATTTTAAATTAAAATTATGTATTGAAACCGATTTAATTAGTCATAAAAGTTAGTTTTAACAAAATGTTTATTGAGATAATAATTATGAAATCAAATGATCTCATCGGCGGTCAAGTGTTTGGCATTTAATTCACTGAAAAGACATCACTTTTCTATTGGTTTGGTTCACACGACAGCCTCTGGTCTTCACAGATGTGTCCATTCATTCATTCATTCATTCATTCATTCATTCATTCATTCATTCATTCATTCATTCATTCATTCATTCATTCATTCATTCATTCATTCATTCATTCATTCAT